>SJYC01042269.1:0-25194 GCA_006408675.1 Madoqua kirkii
TGGACTGTAGCCCACCAGACTCCTCCATTCATGGGATTCTCCAGGCAAGAGTACTGGAGTGGGCTGCCATTTCCTCCTCCAGGGGATCTTTCTGACCCGGGGATCAAACCTGGGTCTACTGCACTGCAGATTCTTTACCCTCTGAGCCACAGATAAGTTCTTGCTCGTCATAAACTCTACTTTCTGGGTAAGCTAAAAGTGCAGAAAGAGAAATAATGTAAAAATTGGAGAGAAGAGAAACTATGGAAGAAATTGCCTCCCCTCCCTCCAAAAAAGGAAGTATATCCAAAACGAGGTTTAAGAAAGTCATGCATCCAAGATGTGAGACAGCAGCAGCGCAACATGAAAGGGGGGCGGTGGTTCGGGGCAGGGACGCTCCACCGCAGGCCCACTGCCTGTAACACACTCCCCGGAGGCACAGCTGGTAAAGAACCCGCCTGCAGCACAGGAGGCCTGGGTTCTGTCCCTGGGTCGGGAAGATCCCCTGGCGAAGGGAAAGGCTACCCACTCCAGAATTCTGGTGTGCAGAATCCACATGGAGAGAGGGCCTGTCAAGCTACAGTCCATGGGGTGGCACAGAGTCAGGCACGACGGAGCGCTTTCATTCACTGATGGGGGATGTTGACAGTGGGGAGACTTGGGGGCAGTGGAGACAAGCAGTGTTAACAGTAAATCTCCATATTTTCTGCTCAAGTTTGCAGTAACTGTAAAACTTGGCCAAAAAGTAGTCTAAAAAAGTAAAAATAATAATAATCAAAAAAGAAAGAAAGAGGTCCTTAGAAATTAACAGTGAAAACAAAAATGTAAAATCCAGTTAACAGCCAAGTTAATATACTCCACAACTTAGAAGAACTCAACAAAATAAAAGATAATCAGAGAACCAGTCTAGCAGCTAACCATCAAATAAAAGTGATTCTAGGAAGAACGAAAAGAAGACTGGGAGAGGGGAAAGAAATTAAAGAACTAATTTAAAAAAGGGTCCCCAAAGATCTGAGTCTCCAGCTTGAAGGAGCCTTGATGTGCTCTGCACAATACATGCAGATGCCCAACAAGGCACAGCTACAAGGAATTTCTGAATAAAGACGCAGAGAAAATCCTACAAGTTTCCAGACATGGAAAAAATAAATGAATAAAAAATAAAACACTGAAAAGTGAAGGTACCATAAGGACATTTTTGGACAAGCAAGGTCTCAAAAAATTTGCATGCATCTCTTCTTTGGAAGCTATTATGAAATGCTCTCCATCAAACTGTGGGAAGAAACCACGAAACAGGAATCACGAGCGCCAAGAAAAGAACAAAGGCCCCGCCCGGGACCATGGAGGAGGAGACCGGGATCAAGCTGAGCAGGGAGTCTGGAGGGCAGCCAGGCCCCTGGGGACAAAAGGCACACGAGAGGCTGTTTCCCAGAGACACAACTGGCTGGATACCTAAAGGTGTCCAAGAGAATATTTACACACCTGTGTCGGCTTGGAGTGGGGGTTGGGGTAGGGAGCAATAAGTACATAAACTACCAAGCAAAGGCAAATACAACTCCAGAAGAAAACAAGACGTCCTGGAAGACAGAGAAAGTGATCCCAGCACACGTGGCTGGACCACGGGCAGCCTTTAGGGCTGTCCCCACAGCACCGCAGGGCCTGCTGGTCCAGCCGCTCTCGCCAGAGACGACGGGAGACAGGATGTACAGGTCAGGATGCGGATGAGACGGAGGTCCACTCCTCACCTGCCAAGAAGGGAAGAGAAAGAATCCTACACGAAGCTGAGCTTTGGATGGGTGGGGAGAAAGACGGGTGGTAAGGAACTGCAATATATTATTAAACATCTGCGTAGAAATACAGAGATGAATACAGAAACTGTTGATAAGCCTGGTTACTTCTGGGGAACTGACTCTTCAAACTACGTACATGTATTGCTCTGATTAAAAAAAAAAATTAAACTTCAAAAGTCCACCCAAAGGTATGGAGGGATTAGAAAGCTACTGATCCTTTAAATGGACACAACTTGCGTGGGAAGGCCAGGCAAGAGAGTAGAAGACAGGGCCCCAGCTGGGAAGAGAAGGACATGACCCAGGCCAGGGGTGTCCACCGCGGCCCTGCAGGCCCCAGGGTGGGGAAGGGCCAGGCCAGGTGTGCAGTTAGGTAATGACCAAACCAGGGCAAGAAGCTACCCTGACCTAGCCCTCCTCCACTAGGAGAGGTTGAGAGGTCTCATGCATTCCTTCATCTATAGAAACACCCTGGCAGGGTCCCATGAAACCTACACAGTTCTTCAGAGGAACCCAACAGCATTTTGGAATAAGAAACCTGGAGGCTTTGGGGTGATACACCCACAATCTGTGCTGGTCCATACAGGACATCACCCAGCTCAACCTCCCAGCCAACAGGAAGATTCTCCAAGTCGGGTCCCAGATGTCATGCAGGCATCACCCTCAGGCCTGACGAGACCTCCTATGCACACGATGTGCTCAGCTGCTTCAGTCATGCTCGATTCTTTGTGACCCCATGGACTGCAGCCCACCAGGCTCCTCCGTCCATGGGATTCTCCAGGCAAGAGTACTGGAAAGGGTTACCGTTTCCTCCTCCAAGGGATCTTCCCGACCCAGGGATGGAACCTGTCTCCTGTGCCTCCTGCATCGGCAGACAGCTTCTTTACCACTGAGCCCCCCAGGAAGCCTGTGTGCGTGATGCTACTATACACACCCCTGAATGGAAACGTTCCTCAGTTTGTAGCAGCTTTTTTGGTCAAGATGAGTTTCTTGGAGCAGAAAATCCTGATTATTACTGATACGGGATATAATTAAAGTCTTCATATTACAGTGTGTTCACAACTCATTAAAAGATGGGAAGAAAACACTCCCAGGGATAAAAGTTTCTCCAAAAAATAAAGTAAAAGCCCAGCAGGTGGGAGAAGTGAGTATTCGCAGGATCTTTCCCCTCCAACAAGCATCTCAAATTTGATCCAGGCAGCTGGGGGTCCCTTGCTGTTGGCAGCCACGTGACAGGGGGTCTCCAGGTGCCTTCTGGGTTCTCTCTTGCAGAGTGAGACAACAGTAAGCTCGCAGCCAGGGCCAGACAGGCAGGCTGCCGGGCAGTGCAGGGGCAACGCGAAGACAGCTGAAGATCCCAGCCACCCAACGCAGTTTCAGTTGCAGTGACGGTGAAGAGGGCAAAAACACAGCGAACTCTTTCCAGAACACGTGCTTTCTGAGCCTGTGCTACCAGGCGAGATTGTGGCTGTTGGTACCTGGGCCCGGTGACCTGGCTCCAAGACCCAGCCAGACTTCTGGGGGATGGAGGTTGCCAACAGTACCGCCCCAGACACGGTGCAGGAGCCACTCGAGGGCACAGGCAGACCATCAGGATGTGCGGTTCATGTGCATTTCACTCCCAGCTGGGATAGGTGTCTCTGCAGACTCCAGACACCGAGCACCCTGGGGTCCTAAAGGCAGAGGCCACCAGGCCCCTGTGTACCTGCGCCCAGCAGTCTCCAGGCAGGCGTCCAGCATCACAGCGTGTCTGAGCCTGTGTATCTCAGCCACTGCAAATGTCTTGTTCCTGGTCACAAAGAACCAATTTTTGATGTCTGTCCTTCCCCACGGTCTGGTTCAAGTGGGCTGTGGCAGGTGAGGTCTCCATCCCACCGTCTACCTCTGCTCCTATCATCCTACCCATGGGCTGCTCTGAGGCCGGGAGAGGCTTCTCGCTCACAGTGATTGGTGCTGAAGGCAGAATTCAGCCAGTGACACAAGGTTTTTTACAGCTAATGGGTCCAGGGACAAAAATACAAACACAGTAGTCTTCTTTCTAATTAATAGAGAGAGACCCTGTAAATTAACAGAGAAAACAGCATAACCCAGCACGCAAGCTGTTCTAAGCCAGGCTTAGGGTCACAGACGCAGCGTCTCTGAGCTCTCACCACGTACCAAGGAGCACACGACCCCAGAGGCACCCCACCTTCCCTGCAGGTCGGCACCCCTGCGACTCTCGTTTTACCAATGAGCTAGTAAAAGCTAGCTCAATGAGCTCACCCAGCTGCTTAAAGAAGACCAGGAGTCCTGCTGAGGCAGCGTGCCCAGTGGAGTCATCAGTATCATCCACCCACCTGGGCAAAAGCAGAAAAGAGTAATACGGTGGCAAAGGAGATGCTGAAACACACTGTCCGACCTGGCAGAGGAAGCCTAAATGAGAAATCCCTCAAATCAGGGGTCTGAACAGTCAAGGAAATCACGCCCCAAGCCAGATGTAAAGTCACTGGTGGAAAACCAGGAGCAATATTCGAGTTTTCCCAGTCACACCCAGTCGTGACCCACTAACTTCATCCTATGCGTCTGGGCAGGGAGTCTAAAGCAAGACTATGACTTAAGTTATTTCTGCCTCAACATCCACCCCTTTCCCAGATGAACAAAGAGCACTCAAGCAGGCCAGGCTCCATTTATTCTCAAGCCCACCTCTCCCACTAGAGGAGCAAAAAGGGTATCTCCTCAGAGTTGTTTTATCCCCAAAGCAGAAAGTCATGAGCACTCATTTCTAACTCTGGGGTGATTTTTGATGGCTTTTTTTGGTCTCAAAAACAGTCGTCCCATTTTTCCTTATGTTATTACAGAAAAGCCAGCAGACTGGTGATTTTAAGCATCACCTGCTCTCATCCCCTTACAGTCAACAAGACATGATCATCAGGAGCACGGACACCAAACAGAGAAGGTGGAGGAACAGACAGCTCCCCAGAAACGTGCCATAAAGTATTAAAACAATGTAAACGCCGGCCAGCGCCTGAACGGATGCGATCAGTTTTACACCCGTCGGTACAAAGACCCTGTTGACGGTTCCCAGGTCCCTAAAGGACCCATTTGCCCACCAAGTCACTTGTCTGCTCTAACATCTTCCTTAATCTCCCAAACGCCCAGTTAAGCAAAAGATACAGACAGGTGAAATGAAGTCTTAACAAGCAGAAAAAGTTTTAGTGAAATTATGAACATATGACTGACTACATACATGAAAAGCAAAACAAATGTTTTCTCTTGACAGATCCACAGGATTCCACATTGGTTTGACAGCATGAGAAAGTGACAAAGCCATCACACCCCAAGCCGTAAACACACACACTTCCTCCCACGAAGCAGGACAAATCTCACTGCAGTCAGTGTCAGAGTTCTGACACGCGGACCAGCCAACCACCGTACATGGCTCTTTTCACCAGCGGTTAAGAGTTGGACCGAATTCCAAGGAAATAAGTTCCTTAAACTATGTCATCTTGAAAGCTTTATCAGCTATACCAACCTAGACTTTCTAAAGCTGTAAGAGGAAGGTAAAGGCACAGTGGATGTCTTTGTTCATGCAGGAGCTTGGTTTCTGTACATCGTCAAGTCTTAGAACAGTCTCATCATCCAAATCAAAAGTTCAAGAGTCTGGCTTTGTTCCCTTCTCCCGTTTGAGGGTCAATGGCACAGAGATGGTGACTGTAACTGGGCTGGGGCTGTCCAGGTTCCGATCCTGGCAGCTACCACGCTACAAGCCCTGGCATGAACCTGCCCAGCTCCAGGTCCCTAGTCCACAATGAAAGGCATTTTGCCCAGTCCAAAAGCTATACACACCACAGGCAATACCCAGTAGATGACTTTAGCGGGGCACAGCTTTTATTAAGACACAGTTCTTATTACAGTAAACATAACCACTATATCAGACACATGACTTCGTGCTCTCAAAATTTCCTTCCAAAACTAATGCGTATCTAAGCACAAAAAGTGAGCGGAGAAAAGAAAACATTGATAATAGCCTGGTGATGGGGCAGGTATCCAGGAGCCACGGGAACGGGAACAGAACCTGCCGGTTCTCCGGGTGTCTGACCAGCCCAGGGATGCTCCTAGGGCCATTTCTCTTTTAGATGCACAGAAGCATGAACCACAGAGCACTGGGGAAAAAAGAAAAAGAACCCAAAGCTTCGGATCTAGTGACAGCTCTGGCATTTGCCAGCCATGTGACCGGACATGCATTTTTTAACCTCCTGACCCTGGTTTGTGCGTGTCTGGCTCTTTGCCACCCCACGGACTACAGCCCACCTCCTTGGTCCATGGGATTCTCTAGGCAAGAACACTGGACTGGGCTGCCATTTCCTACTCCAGGGGATCTTCCTGACCCAGGGGCCAAACCGGAATCTGTTACATCCATCTTCTGCATTAGCTGGAGGGTTCTCTACCACTAGCGCCACCTGGAAGCCCAAGCCTCAATTTCCAAACCTGTAAAATGGGGAGCAGGAGGCTACAGAGAATTAAAAGTAATCAGGCTTTGAACGTGTCCCATACACAGTGAAATGCCACACAAGTATCCCTTGCTGCACTTCTTAGTTACTTCTCAGTTGCTGGGTGTGTGACTGTCCTCAAATTCCCTCCCCGTGATCCAGGGATTGGCCTGTGTGGGCATCTCTTTCAAATGTTTCCCAAAAACCTCAAATATTATATGCAATAATCCTAGAGTTTGATTCTTAACCGGAAAACCTAGTCATCTAGAATCATTCCTGGAAACACTTTGGTTTCAGAGCTTTTTTCCTAACAAAATACTTAACCTAAAAGACACCACCATCGCCAGAAGTCAGAACTTCTTTTGCCACAGAAACCTAGAACCTATCTATTTTTCCTCCTGGAAAAGACGAAGGAATCAGCGAGTCAATTCCTATGAAAAACGTCCGGCTTGGTGCGGTAAACCCTAGTCAAGGCCTGTTGCTGTGTTAACATGTGTTCTTGGTAAAACCGAGCGAAACGTCAGAGAAAGCACCACTTTGGAAACTCGGGGGCTCCGAGCCGCTGAATCAGCATTTTCAGAAACAAAGTGTTCTGGTTAGGCCTTGTAAACAGCAGCGAAGAGCAAGTTGTGCAACAACGCGTGTTTACTCACGAGCGCTACTTGTTTGGGTCTTTTCTCCGCATCTCTTGAATGAAGCTGGGGACAACGTTTGCAAGAAAGCTTTCTCTCCAACGAATGCATCAGAAAGATCTGGGCCCGGGCAAAGTCACCTGTGGCTCCCCTACGTGACCCACTGTCTCACCGAGGCAAATGACAGAAAGTTGGCGTTTCTTCCAAACCCAAAACAAGAAAAGCACAATAAAAAGTAGAGAATGTCTCATTTCCATAACGCACATGCTCCAGGGCCGTCCTCAGGCAGGCGCGGGGAGAGGCGATCCGGAGGCCGAGAGTTGCATCAGAATCGCCTTCGGAGATCCGCACGGCTCTTATCGCGTTTCCCCAGCTGGCGGGCCGCTAACCCGCGAACCCTCGACTTGGGGTTAGGCCCCGGGGGCGGGGAGACGGGTCGCCAGCAGAACCAAAGGGAAAGATCCCAGGATCTGGCTCGCTCCAGCTCCGGAGGGTCCGGCCCCACCGCCCGAGCACGGGCGCACCGGGGGCTGCAGGGGCGCGCGGCGCCCACCCTCCAGGCGATCCGGGAGCGCGGCCTTGGCCCCGACCGCCCGGCGGCGCAGCCCCCACCCCAGCCCCGCCAGTGAGCCGCTGGCGTCGGACAGGAGGGCTCCAGAGGGCGCCGCCCGGGCTCCCGGGCTCCCCGGCTCCCCGGGGTCGCCGACGCCGAGCGCCGCGCCCGGTCCCCGCCCTCGCGCGCCGCAGCCCCTGGCCCGAGGCGACGCCCTTCCGCCCGCCGCGCCCCCGCGGCGCCCGGCGTCCCCGGGCCGGGCGGCCCGCGCGCAGACAATGACGCCGGGACTGCAGCCCGCCCGCCCGCCGGCCACAAAGTAACTTGGCGCCTCGCTCGCCGCCCAACTCCGTACCTGCCACGGCGCCGTTCCCTGCCGCCTCTGCCTGGCCGCCCGCGACCCTCGGCGCGGCCGGGACGGCGCGGGTCCCGCGGCGCAAGGGCGGCGCGCAGGGCGGTCCTGGCCCCCGCGTGCCGCCGCCCGGGGACCGCACGCAAACTTTGGCTCCACGCGGGGCGCCGCGGCTTCCGAGCGCCCGCCCGCCACGGCACGCCGCTCGCGTCCCTTCCTGCCTCCTCCCGGCCTCCCCACCCCCTCGATGGGCTTTAAACCCGCCCGGCCCCGCCCGCCGCCGCCGCTGCCGCCGCCGCCTCCACCTCCGCCGCCTCCGCCTCCTCCCCCGGTCGCTTTTCCTGCTCCTCCTCCCGCCGCCGCCGCCGCCGCTGCCACCGCAGCCCGGACCGCTCGGGGCCAGCGCGGGCAGGGCCGCGGCCTGGGCGCAGGGCGGGTCGCGGAGGGAGCTCGGGGCGCTGGCGGGGTGCGGGGCCGGGCGCTCCTGCAGGTCGCTGCTGCCGGGAGCTGGCACGGGGGACTGGGAGCCGGCAGCTGGGCGTGGGCGCCCGGACCCCTGGTCCCGCTCTCGGGACTCCCTGACGTAGAACCGTGACCACCCAGCCTGGAGCGCCCTCGAAACACACATCAGACCTCTCCTGGAAGACAATTTGCAAGCGAATTCTTTGAAACTCAAGTTGAAACTGTGCGGCCCCATTCCCCGTCCCGGGCGCAGCGGAAGACTGGACGGAGGAGCCTGAGAAGCGGCGGCTGCACTGGCCGTGCCTTGGGCTGCGGTCCCGCGTGGGACCGGGGAACCTGGGCTTCAGCGTCCGCCCGCCGCTGGCGGGGTCTGGAGCCTTGCCCCTCGTAGCCACAGTTTCCCTATCTGCGTACCTGCCCCGGAGCGCGCGTGGAGTGGGAGGCCCTGTTTATGTTCTGTATACCAACAGGCCTCAAAGTCCTTATCTTGGAAATTGGCTAATAAGCCCGCCTACTAGTAATGTCCTGAGGGTTAAATGAGATGTTAACTTGTAACATAAAGCAAAAGGTAAGAAGGAACCCCTGCGTTCATCTCCGTTGTAATTAACATGATTTTTAATATCTCTATTGAATCAAAATTATAATACAAATAGGTAATAACAATAATTATGTATTTTTCTGGGATTTGGTATTATAAAAACAGCTGCAGTAATAACTTACCTTCATTGAGCGTGCGTTTTGTGCAAAACATTTCATTAATCCTCTGATTTCACCCTCTGAGCTTGTTACTAGGAGATGCCCACTGCACAGACTAGGAAACACAGTTTCCCAGAGTTTAGATAATTTGCCGAAGGTCAGAGACATTACTTTGCCAACAAAGGTTCGTCTAGTCAAAGCTTTGTTTTTTCCAGTAGTCATGTGTGGATGTGAGATTTGAACTATAAAGAAAGTTGAGCGCTGGAGAATTGATTCTTGAACTGTGGTGTTGGAGAACTCTTGAGAGTCCCTTGGACTGCAGGGAGATCCAACCAGTCCATCCTAAAGGAAATCAGTCCTGAATATTCAATGGAAGGACTAGTGCTGAAGCTGAAGCGTCAGTACTTTGGCCACGTGATGCAAAGAACTGACTCATTTGAAAAGACCTTGATGCTGGGAAAGATTGAAGGCAGGAGAAAAAGGGGAGGACGGAGGATGAGATGGTTGGATGGCATCACCGACTCAATGGACATGAGTTTAAGTAAGCTCTGGGAGTTGGTGATGGACAGGGAGGCCTGGCATGCTGCAGTCCATGGGGTGGCAGAGTTGGACATGCCTGAGCAACTGAACTGAACTGAAGTAGCTCCTAAGTGCAGAATAAGGATTCTGCCAAAACCCTTTAGGGCACTTTTTATAACTTTTGTGTTTCCCACCTTTGGCCTGATTTATCCAGGAAAGTTCATCCTTTCTTGTAACTGAAATAAGCATCCTGAAAGTATCTCACCATTGGTCCAAGTTCAGAAAACCCTAAGATGAAACAGATTCTGCCAAAACCCTTTAGGCACTTTTTATAACTTTTGTGTTTCCCACCTTTGGCCTGATTTATCCAGGAAAGTTCATCCTTTCTTGTAACTGAAATAAGCATCCTGAAAGTATCTCCCCATTGGTCCAAGTTCAGAAAACCCTAAGATGAAACATTAGAGAATAATGCAAAGGAACTTAGTTCCTGGAAGAACTTAGCTGAACACAAAGATTCCTGTAATAGACAGAGGGTCCAGAGCAAGTTAAAGAGGAAAAAGACATGGCCCAGTTCTGGAGAGCCGTGTAAGTTTGACTCTTAAGAGTTTTGCCAAAGGTTCCAGTCAGCAAAGAGACAGTGAACCAGCCAGAAAGACAAAGGGCTTTTATAGGTGTTTGAAAAGCACCTTATATGTAGACATTTTTTCCTGGATTATTTCTAAGTAAGTTCCAGACACTAAAGCCTCTTACCCCTATATATGGGCTTGTCAGTGGTAAAGAATCCTTCTAATGCAGGAGACGGGGATTTGATCTCTGGTTTGGGAAGATCCTCTGGAGAACGGAATGGCTACCCACTCCAGTATTCTTGTATAGGAAATCCCAGGGACAGAGGAGCCTGGTGGGGTACAGTCCATGGTGTCAGAAGGAATCAAGCGTGACTTAGTGAACAAACTCATGTAAATCGTGATATGTCCTTCCTATGAGTAGGAATATTATCTCTCATAATCACAGTACAGTTACAAAATTGGAGCTTAATAATGATAAGCTATGTGCATCTATTCTTGGTCCAGATTCCAATTTTGCTAGTTGGCCTGACAATGTTCCTTATGGCATTTCTTTCCCCTCCCTCAAAAGATCCACTCAAGACTCAAGTGTCATATTTAGCTGTCTGAAAATGTATGGGTTTTCAAACAGTACTCTTCACTGAGAAGGGATGAAAATAAATGTCCTCAAGTGTTTTCATGGTGACATCGATCCCCAGAATTCCTCAGACAAGCCCTCATTCCCCACATGTTCCAGCTCTGTGTAGACCTTGCCTGCCTCTCCCTTCTGGGCAGGGCCCGTCCTCACCATTGCATGATCCAAGTTCATGAACTTGTCACTCTTGTGGCTACAGAAGCTGCAGCTGTTCCCTGCGTGATGATCCAGACCAGCCAATCCTGTGGGCAGACTGCACCTTAGTGCCTTCCCCAGCTGCAAATTCCAAATGCCCACTGGCATTTGTTCAGAAGGATGGATGCCACCGCCATACAGCACAGCCACGAGGGTGTAAATTACCCTGGAGAACCGGCCTACTGGGTATAAGGCAGTGTGGCTTTGGGCTCAAGAGCCTCATCCAGGGAAATCCTGTGGCTGCAATTATGTGTCAGCACAGAAAATGGGATTTCGTGATGGTGAAGTATTCTGTTATCCCATGATGCGCTAGAAGGCTCCTTTAGTTGCAAGTAGAGAATCTGATAGACTCTAATTACAATCAGAAATGAACTGATTAATACATTTCTCCCCTGTTGACTGTGGGAATGGGAAGGAGTAAGCATGCGCTGCTCACTAGGGCCATTCCAGTAGAGGAGTGCCTGGCACTGAGCGGGCACCTGGGGGTATCTCATCACTGGGAAGCTTATCCTGCAGATGAACTCATCAGCAGATCAAATGAATGGAGACTGGGAATGCTGTGCCCTTGGGCCCAGGCTCCCGCTCCAATACTGCCAATAGCCTTAACGAAGGAAAAGAACAAGATGAATGACACCCTGACAGTAAAATGCTCTGGCCGGAGTGACCTGAATTCACTGCTGACCCCGTGGGGGAAAGGTCAGGCCTGTAGCCCCACTGGGCCCAGGCTGGTGCACCAGGAAGGCAGTGGTGTAAGCTGGTGGTCAGCACTCAGGACTGGGGGTGGGAGCCGCCCACAGTCAGGACATGAGCACAGTGCCCACCCCAGAAGCCTGGGGCCCATCCTGCCTTCCTGACAGAGTTCACCCCGCTGAGGTCACTGTGCATTTTTAACAGATTCCCCCACCAGTCACATGCCCACCCATGTTCCAAACAGGGTGATCCTTTGACTCTTTCAAATGAGAAATCCAGACTTCCCCCCAGCATGCAGAGGGAAGACTTCCTGGAGGCGGTGATGCCCTAGTGGAACCCTGGAGTGTATCCAAGATAGTCAGTGCCACACAGAGGGAACCAGGGAAAAGGTTGCAGGCCCTGCCAAAACCAAGGGGGAATGTGCCTAGTAGTTGCATTTCTTCATAGCATGAAGGCAGGAGGACATGAGCGCATCAGGGGCTTGGCGAGAGGCCAGGATGCAAAGGTAGGGAGGGACTTCGCTGTCATGTTTAGGCATTTCTACTTTATCCCACAATGACATGTGGGTCTGATCTGCCTGTCTAGTGACCAGCACCGTGCCCTCTCCTCATAGTGAAACTTCCCATAGATCCCCCTGCCCTTCTTTGGCCCCTGCATAGCAATTTATCTGCTCGGGGATGACAGGTGTGTGTTTGCTGGTGTGCAGAAAGATGGACCAGCCACATGCCAGCACCTGGGATCCGGAGCTGGTCCAGCCCAGGTAAGCCACAGCTGCTCCGGGCTCAGTCTGTGAAGAGAGAGGCTGAACGTCAGCCCCAGGGAGGTACTCTCCGTCTCCTGCCTCCCTGAGCCTGGGCTCCTGCAGCTCATGTTTCAAATTTCCACTGAAACCCATTTTCCTTATGATGTCTTAACATGTAAAATTGTCCTTTTCCTTTGGAAGCTTGAATCAGATGACTGTACAGCCAGATATTCCCTGAAGGATATGACCTATGTCTGTTTCTCTTTTTTTTTCTTTCTTTACTTTACAATATTGTATTGGTTTTGCCATACATCAACATGTTTTTATTGAGATTTAATTTGGTTTCAGGGACTTTCTCGGTCCAGTGGTTAGCACTCTGCATTTCCACAACTGGAGTCGTTGGTTTGATTCCTGGTCAGGGAATTTAGATCCCACAAAGCACAAGGTACAGTCAGTAATAATTTGCCTTCAGAAAAACTCACATTTTGCAGTTTTATAAAGATACACAGTTGTGTTACCATGACATCAGTAAAGATGTAGACAGTTTCATCTCCCCAAAAGGGTCCCTCATGCCTCCACCCGACTCCTAGCAGCCACTGGGCTGTTTTCTGTCCTAATGATTTGCCTTTTCAAGATTGTCACATGAATGCTATCTCACAGTATGCAGTCTTTTATGTCTGACTTTTCACACTCAGTAGAATGCATTTGGGATTCATCCATGTTGGTCTGTGAATCAACAGCTTGTTCCTTTTCAACGCTGATTGCTATTCCATGTATGGATACTCCTCAATTAGTTCATCCTCTCACTAGCTGATGGATGTTTGGGCTAGTCCCAGTTTGGGGCAATTACGAATTTGAAAAAAAAAAATGGCTTCGTGGGTTTTTCTAGGGTTATAAGAAATCACTAAGTAATTTCTCTTGGGTAAATAATTGGGGGCAAGATCATGGGGTCAAATGAAATGTGTTTCACTTTGGAAGAAACTGCCAAGCTACTTACAAAGTGACTCTGCCATTTGTGTCTGCACCAAAATAATAATAATAATAATAAACAAATGGTGAGTGTTTCTGTTCTATGTCTTGATCAGCACTTGGTATTGTAAGCGTTTTTAATTCTGGCCATCCTGACTGGTGTATAATGATGTCTCATTCTGATTTTCATTCACGTTCTCCTCGTGGCAAATAACATTGAGCATTTTTTTCATGTGCTTGCTTGTTATATGTATACATTTCTTTCTGAAGTATAGATCTCTGGCCCATTTTTTTTTTTTTACTGTTTATTTTCTTAACATTGAGTTCTAAGTGTTCTTTATATATTCTCCATACCTGTAGTTTAGCAGATATATGTTTTACAAATATATTCTCCCAGGCTTTAAAATTTTTAACATTTACATTTTTCTGTCTTTAAAAAAGCAAATGTCTTTCATTTTGTAGGTTAAAAATTATCAGTGTGTCCTTTTCCATTTTTTTGCATCCCGTTTAAGACATTCTTGCCTAACCCAAGGCTGTAACAATGATCTCCGGTGTTTTCTCCTAGAAGTTTTACAGTTTTAAGCTCTATGGCAGGAAATGCAAGAAATGGATTCAATCCCTTGGTCAGGAAGATCCCCTGGTGTAGGAAATGGCAACCCACTCCAGTATTCTTGCTGAAGAATCCCAGAGACAGAGAAACCTGGTGGGCTACAGTCTATGGGGTCACAAAGAGTCAGACACTACTGAGTATGCATTACCATTTCACTCTATGGTCTAACACAAGTTAGTTTTTGTAAATGACCTGTGGTGAGGGTCAGGTTTGGTGTGGTTCTGCACACAGATGTCAGCCTGCTCTGCTGGGTGGCCTGCGGGAGCTGAGGGGGCCCATCTGTGTCGCAGCTCTACCTAGCTGCACTGTGGGGCCAGGAGACCAGCTGGGGGGCTTCTGTTGGTGTGGACACTGGTGGTCTGTGACAGAGAGGTCAGAGAAGGCGATCTTGGAGACAGGCATTTGAGGGCTCTGGGTGGGACTGGAGGTTCCTGGCAGAGCAGAGGCGAGGCTGGGGGCAAGGAGAGGAAACACGGGAAGCTCCAGCAGACAACCTGAGTACCAGGTGATTGTGGGCAACGCATTTTTGGTTTGCTTGGTAGCGAGGAGATAGGGGGTGGTCTTACTGGGCTTAACATTTTTAGAAAAGAGTTAAAAGCCTGAATCTTTTGCCTATAATCACAGTCTCAGTTTCCCTTGAAAAATCAGTACATTTAGCAAAAGGCGTCCCTGTCCCCCTGCGGCAGCTGGTCTCCGGGGCTGCTCTGCCTGGCCACGGGGCCCCAGGTTCACTCGGGGCTCTGTGCTGCATGGCCTAGATCAAAGCCCTCCCAAGGTGGACAGGGCGAAGCCTCGGGTCATCCAAGTTGCCTGGAAATCCGGCTTCGACTGGTGTCTTGTGTCTGAGCTCCCAGGAGCCACACTTGTCTTCCAGGCTGAGTTTCTCGGGCAGCTGCTCTGGGCGCTCTGCGCTTAGATGAAGCCATGGAGGCCGCAAGCTAGCAGGGAAGGAGGCTCTGCTGCTGCTACACGGTCTGTGGCGGGTGTGGGCATGAAACCTTTGTGCCCCACTTCCACGCGCCACCTCCTTTGAAAGGTTGCTGCGCCTCTGGGTGCTCCAGGCCACAGGGAACAGACCAGGGCTCACCACCAGCATCCAGGGCCCCGGCCACCCTCCGGTGCTGGCTTCTCCTGGGCGGAGGCCATGGTGCCTCTGGCGCAGACATGCAGCTCCCGACACTGGAGCCCCTGACGGCTGTGGTCACATCTCCTCCTGTGCCTCCTTCCAGAAGCCACCAGAAGATTTATTCTCAAATGGCCAGAATATGATCTCAGACCCATGCCCTAGCAGCAAAAAGTATCAAGATGGACATGGGACCCTTCACCTCTAGACTGGGGAGCAGGTGGTAAGAAGAAAGAAGGCCCAGGGAGGGTGGCTGGTAAATGGACAGCCAACCATCTCTGGATCAAAGGACATGGCCCTGTGACAGTGGGAAGCTGAGACCCCACCTCCTGGAGAAGCATCCTGGGAATTAGGATTGGGTGGGTGACACACGCTTCTGAATTCCTTAAGTATCCAAACCCAGTTACGCCTCTAAATCAGGAGCTCTTTCCACCACTTAAAAATAAAGTCAGCCCCTTGACTCAATAAAAAGTTAATTAATACTAATATCGTACAGACTTTACTTAATGACACATATTTCCAGCCCAGTACATTTTATGGTTTTAATAACCAAAGTTCCAGAGCTAACAAGAGAATCTAAAATAAGGACAGAACTATTTAATTGATTAAAGTTGATTTAGAGCGACGGGAGATTTCTTATCATGAGCGTAACTGGCATGGTGTGTGAGGCTAGTGACTCTGTGCTTTTAAGGCAGCATCTTAACATTAGTGTTCCAACCGTTAAGACCAGAAACCACTTACTTAGTCAGCATTCATTCTTTAAGAGGATTAATCTGCCTGCAAGTGGTGTGAGGCTCACAGAAAATAGAACAGCTAATCCTGGAGACGTGCTTGATAAGGATTCAAAACCAGCCCTTGCTGGTGACAAGAAATGCCATTCAGGTGAACAGGGATCAAGGGAGTAGTGTTGGCCTCCATCTGGGGCTGAGGCTCCTGTTGGACACGTGTGAAAGTCTCAGTTGTACACGGGAGAATTGTGTTTTATGATCATGCAAAGTCTTTCTTCTTTGTGCAGAGCTAAGTATCAACCAGGGTCATTACTGTTTAGAACTCAAAAGATTGAAAGATTGAGGGACCCCATGACAGATTTTTCCAGGAGAAACTCATTATTTCCTCTCTTCTTCCTCTTTTTATTTCACTTTCTCCTCCTTTTTCAATGTCCTTAAAACAAGCCGCGTTTTTCAAGCGACTGCCTCACCTCAGGCAGGCAAAAACTATGAGGCTCACAATATACGCCATACTTCATATATACATCTAGTTCAGTTTATCCCGGCAATACATTTTGGGGTAAATATTATCATCCATTCTTTTTGTTTCACACTTAATAAGTATCTTGTGCTCTACAAGGCTAATTTTTTAACTGAAGTATAGTTGATTTACAATGTTTCAGATGTACAGCAAAGTGATTCAGTTATAACATATATACATTCTTTTTCACATTATTTTCCATTATGGTTTATTACAAGATATTGAATATAGTTTCCTGTGTTATACAGTAGGACCTTGTTGTTTATCTATTTCATATAGTGTTAAGTGGTAGTTGCTCAGTCGTGTCTGACTCTTTCTGACCCTATGAACTGTAGCCCTCCAGGCTTTTCTGTATATGGGATTCTCCAAGCAAGAATACTGGAGTGGATTGCCATTCCCTTCTCCAGAGGATCTTCCCTACCCAGGGATCGAACCTGGGTCTCCTGCATTTGCTGGCAGATTCTTTACCTTTTGAGCTATGGGGAAGATTTTATATAGTAGTTTGTACCTGTTAATCCTAAAGTCTTAATTTATCCCTCCCCCACTTCCCTTTGGTAATTGTAAGCTTGTTGTCTATTCTATGGATCTTTTCTTGTTTTGTAAATAAGTTCATTTGTGTCATATTTTAGATTCCACACATAAGCTATATCATATGATAGTTCCATTTCTCTGTGAATTAATTTACTTTAGAATGCCAACCTCTAGTTGCCTCCGTGTTGCTGAAATAGCATTATTTTATCCTTTTTTATGGCTGAGTAGTGTTCCATTGTATATATGTGCCATATCTACTTTATCCGTTCGTCTGGCAATAGACATTTAGGCTGTTGCCATGTCTTGGCTATTGTAAATAGTGCTCCTATGGACATCTGGATTGTTGTTTTTCAATTGCTAAATCATGTTCGACTCTTTACAATTCCATGGACTGCAGCATGCTAGGTTCCCCTGTCTTTCACTATCTCCCGGAGTTTGCTCAGATTCACGTCCACTGAGTTGGTGATGCTATCTAACCATCTCATCTTCTGCTGCCTCCTTTTCCCTTTGCCTTCAATCTTTCCCAGCAACAGGGCCTTTTCCAATGAGTTGGCTCTTTCCATCAGGTGGCCAAAGTATGAGCTTCAGCTTCAGCATCAGTCATTCCAGTGACTGTTCAGGGTTGATTTCCTTTGGATTGACTGGTTTGATCTCCTTTCAGTCCAAGGGAATATCAGGACTCTTCTCCAGCACCAAAGTTTGAAAGCATCAATTCTTCAGCGCTCAGCCTTCTTTATGGTCCAACTCTCACATCTGTACCTGACTACTGGGAAAACCATAGCTTTGACTGTACAGATCTTTGTCAGCAAAGTGATGTCTCTGCTTTTTAATATGTTGTCTAGGTTTGTGATAGCTTTCCTTCCAAGAAGAAAGCATCTTTTAATTTCATGGCTGCAGTCATCATCTGCAGTGACTTTGGAGCCCAATAAAATAAAATCTGTCACTGCTTCTATTTCTTCCTCTTCTATTTGCCATAAAGTGATGGGATCAGATGCCATGATCTTGGGTTTTTGAATGTTTAGTTTCAAGCCAGCGTTTTCACTCTCCTGTTTCACTTTCATCAAGAGGTTTTTTTAGGTCCTCTTCCCTTTCTGCCCATTAGAGTTGTCACGTGAGTGTATGTTCCTTGGTTCTTTGTCTCATTACAACAAAGATTTGGAGCAACGGACATTAGAGCCGTCGGTGCGTCACAGCTCTCAGGTCTTGGACAAACCGTGTTACAGCTCTTAGGCAAATCAGCTCTATTTTATTTAGAAGATAGCAGGAGAATCCATCCTCAAAGTGTGAGGGCATGCCAACGCAAAGATTTGAAGGGAAGAGAGTGGAGGAGCGCGTGGGAGAGGGAGAGAGAGAGAGAGAGAGAGAGAGAGAGAGCGAGCGTGCATGCATGCAGGAGAAGAGGAGAGATAGAGGCAGCGAGAGCGCTTTGGCTCTTCCTTTTATATCTTTTCTTCCACCTGGGCCTGCCCTATGCAAACTGGGCTTAGCCAGGAGTGCTGTTTGTTCTACCTGAAGTCTTCACTCTGGTCCTTGGAACTTCCTTGTTTGTTTGTTTGTTTGTTTTTAGCCACCGCCATTTTGGACTCCGTTTCCCTATTCTACCTACCTAACAGAGTACTATGATCTGTACAGCTGAGGTTGTTGATATTTCTCCTGGCAATCTTAATTCAAACTTGGCTTCCATCCAGCCTGCCATTTCGCATGATGTACTCTGCACATAAGTTAAATAAGCAGAGCCATGATATACAGCCTTGATGGACTCCTTTCACAATTTTGAGCCAGTCCAGTTCTAACTGTTACTTCTTGACCCACATACAGGTTTCTCGGGAGGCAGGTGAGGTGATCTGGTATTCCCATCTCTTTAAGAATTTTCCACAGTTTGTTGTGATCCACCGTCAAAAGCTTCAGCATAGTTAATGAAGCAGAAGTAGATTTTTTGGGATTCCCTTGCATGGATTGCATATATCTTTTTGGATCATATTTTTCTCTGGATATGCCCAGAAGTGGAATTGCTGGATCATATGGTAGCTCTACATTTTGCTTTTTAAGGACCTTCCATACTGGTCTCTATAGTGGCTGCACCAATTTACATTCCCATCAACTATCATCCCTACTTCATAGTCCAGGGAGCTGACTCAGGGAGGCTAGGTGACTTCTGAAGGTCACGTAGTAAAGGAGAGTGCTGGGGCTTGAAACCACACTTGTCTGTCTCCAGTCCCACTCTTTTCACCTTCCCCTGCTGTCTGTACTTGTCACCTCTTGTCATTTTGTTGTTTTCCACATAACTGGTTACTTACATGTATGACCTAGTGGGATTTCTTGTGCAAAATTCTGCAATTAGATTTCAATATCATGAATTACCCCCTCTTCAGGAAAAGAGCTCTCATCTGTTTTGGGATAATAAAATATGACCTCACTTCTACGTGACCCTGAGTCTAGTGCAGAAGAAAGTATTAGTCATTCAGGGTATTATGATTCAAACTGGAGATTTTAACCTGCAAATCCCATCTCCTCCTCCTCTCCCCTGCTTTGGGGGGTGAGGGGGATTGAGGACTTGATTGGGAGGCTACCTTGAGGATTCTGACCATCTGAGACCAGAGGGACCCACAGGATGGGCAGACACGGATACAGGCAGTGGGAGGAGCCATCCCTAGAGAAGGTGGAACCCAGTTAGGGCAGATGCAGCCAGGCAGCAAACCCACGAAGCCCAGGAGATGGGACTCCTGCAAGTGCGCGACCTTCCTCATAATGAGGTGCCAGGTGGCACTCGAGCATCCATCGGAGGCTTATGCCATGGAGGCGGCCACAGGTGCAGTCATGGGCAAAAGTCCATGGTGGGCCCTTAGTGCCCAGGCAAGGACAAGACAGGGCTTCTGTTCAGGAGGAAGTGGGTCAGGAGGATGCCCCAAGCCCAGAAAAACATGGACACACATCTACACAGAACCTACCTGTGTCCTGAGCATATCCACAATGCCCCTTCAGGTGCCTTAAGACCACACAAAGTTCCTTTCTCTTGGGCCACAGGCTGTGAACAGGAAGACAGGGATCTCCTGTTACTCCTGCAGCCCCCTGGCTCCAAAGGGCTGGCTAAGGAGGAAGCTGACCCATGGGCCCCCTCCCTAGTGAAGCAGCAGGGGAACACAGCCTTTGAAGTTCTCTCAGACCATCCAGCCCTGGGCTTCCAGTCCCAAGAGTCAGTATGTATCCTCACTGTGGAGATTTCTGACTTGGTTTTCTTTTTCACTCTTAGCTCAAAGTACCAATAAAGAAGTCCGCTTAGCTGGCACAGAGAACACACCCACTAAAGAGAAGCACCATCAAGGGGGCACCTTTCTCCCCAGAGCCTCTGCCCTCTGTCTCAGCAGCACAAATCACTCCAGACCTTCATGCATAAGGTAGGGCTTAATGATCGCATCACCTGTGGAGTGCTCTGCCTGCCCAGGGATGGCGCAGAAAGCTGCATATGCTGACCTAACTGGAAAAGGCACTAACCCTCTCTTGAGACTCGGGGCTGTCACCTTATCCCCTGGTTTATGCAGAAAACTGGCTGCAACAGAGCTTGGGTGTTTCCAGAAGATTTCCTTCACACTCTTCTATGTTCTATTTCTACTGTCTTTGAGAAATATTTGTAAGACACGGTAACACTTTGCGTTGGGGAGACGTTCTAGAGCATAAGGTCACCACCTCTGTTGCTGGCATTCCAATCACATGTCTCAGAGCACCCCTCCAATATTTGATGCCAACTGCCCTCACTAACAGCAAAAGACACCTATGCAGGGGCCCCTGCCCAACCCAAGAGTCAGCACCATCCCCAAACGCACACGTTAGGATCTTTTGAGGATGACATGCTCATTACAACAACACAGAGGACAACTGTTCTCCCAGAAATGCTGCTGAGAACTCTTAACATAGTGAAGAGCACAGACTTCACTTATTTGGGGTCTTGTGCAGCTCACTCAATCACCCTGTGTCATCAGACACAGGAAGGAGCACCTAGAGTAGGATGAAATTGATGAGGTGGAGCTGCTAGAGTCGCCAGCCGGGCCCCAACCCAGGAGCATGTGCTGAGTCAGTGGGTTCATTAGAACCATCACCGGCAAGGCACCCCGGTGATGCTCAGACCAGCCGCACCTGGAGCGGGTCCTGTGCTGCTCCGGTACCTCCTGCAGTGCTTCCTCTGCCCTCCTTCCCCGCCTGGAACTGGGGCAAATAGCAGCACACAGGTGGGGAGCCGTCGGTTAATGCTGAGGATGCTCAAGGGCCAAGGGACCCTTCCTCTTTGTGCTCTTCCTACTGGAAGCATGGCCAGCCTTGCATGAGACTTGCCTGCCTTCTCAGGGAGGAAGACTCTTAGATCAGCACTCGTGGGTCAGACGACAGTGTCCACAGAAACCACGTCTCTGCCTCCCATCTGGGACAGGCCAGCCTGTCACATCCCGCCCTGTTACGTCCATTCGTCTGGCGGGGTTGCCTGCAAGCTGAGCTTTGAACTATGCCCTCTGACCTCTCCTCCCCCCAAGTACCCCAAGGGGGCACTCACTCAGCCCTGGAGACACCTGACCAGACAGACAGGAAGGGACCGGCTAATAGAGATGTGCTGAGGGGAGGAAAAGAGAAAGCGATGCTGAGGGCCAGCATGGAACATGTCTTTTTTATAGCCATCTGAGAAAGAAGAGCTTTCACTTCATGTGAATTTCTCTGATATTCGCAAGTTTACAGGAACAGATAAAAATACTGAAATGTCAACTATTTATATAACCTTTTGCCTCTTCCCAAGCATCACAGCGTGCATGTTTCTATCTCCACGTGCTTGCCAGGGGGCATTTGTAGTTTTCGTCGGAGCTGCTGGCAGGTACCCTTCTCTACACATCACCCCTCCACTCCACAGGCTTGTTTAGGGGCATTTCAGCCCTTTCAGACTTTTTTTTTTTTTTGCTGCTGTGAATAGCACTGCAATAAATCCCTTTGGATCAGCTGCTTTTTTAAAGAAAATTCCTTTACATATTTACTAGAAAGCTGCAGTCTGCTTTCTCTTCTTTCATCAGCAGGTTCTCTCCAGTCGCCCAGGAGAGTCTGCTCTGGGGATGTGCTGGAGCACAAGACAGTCAGCTGTGGACGTCTCCCTGTCCTCCCGCCTACTGGCTGGCATCTGACTACAGTATCTTCCCCTTGTTACTGGCATCCTTCAGGATGTCATGGGTTCAGCAGCACTCTTTTCACTGCCAGCGGCCCTGTCTGAGATTCCGTGGTTCATATTCACAGGAAAGGCCATCTCAAAATTCACACCAGGCTGCATGGCCTAGGGAGGGTGGGCGAGGGGGCAGGCTGACCATACAGGGCAGCACATTTAGTTTAATTTTGTCTCCAAAGGAATTTCACAGGCCACCACAAAACTTAGCATCCACCACCACGTTCTTGGCTCATGGTTTTCTGAGCACTGGTGTAGACGGGTCCTGGGAGAGAGGTTTTCCTGCAGCCTCGCCTGAGTGACCGAAGCTACACTCAGGGAGCAGGTGGGCCCCCACCTGGAATATAAGGTGCCTCTTTTTATTTTTTAACTTTACTCTTCACCTAAATAAGGCCCCATGGTCCCATGCACGCCACCTTTCAGAACATGTATCCCAAGCAGACGCCTTTGGGGCACGTTCTTGATGAAGGCCAGCCAGCCTTGGCCCTCTGGGGGATGGGAGACGACTTCTTATTGGCTGCATCCTCGCCGCTTCCTTCCCTTCCTTGTTCTTCTAGGTTCTAGTACTACCCTCTCCCTGGGAAGCAAGGCTGAGGACCTCAAGGCAGGATGCCAGGCTGGATCCAGGAGCCTGCAGGAGGGTCACCTGCAGGCCGGCCTAGGTATGAGCTGAGTGGGGCTTGTAAAGAGATCTTGAGAAAGTACATGGGTGCCTGACACACGCACAGCCTGTGCTGTCAGAGCGCAAGTGCGCAGTAAATAGACTAGGGAGGAGAGACTGTCAGGCGTGTGATGGGAGGGACAGACAGACAGGGAGGGAGGAGGGGTGGGGGAAGAGGAAGGGAGGGAAGGAGGCGGATGACGGCAGGACGAGGTTGTCTCCTCTCCTGGCATCTGCACTCCTTTTCACACCAGGTACCTCCTCCAGAGCCTGCCATCCATCCCCCTCCGTGACTTCCCTTTTCCACCGACTGGCCAGCAACTGCAGAGCAGCGTGTCCTCAGCTGACTCATATTCTCAACCCACAGACCTCTCCTGGTGGGTCCAGCATGGAAGGCGACATCATGAGTCAGGGGACTTGACCTGCTCCCCGCTGTCTTCTTGCAACACCGTTACTGCCCACTTAGCCACCCGGTTGGACACAGATTGACACACCCCAGCTACGCAGAGCTGAGTTCTCAGATATGGTCAGCAGCGTCTACACTTCCTACAAACATGTTGAAATTCAGATTCTGAGCCCCACCCGGGCTGACTGGGTCAAACCCTGGGGGTGGGCAAGCCTGGTATGCTGGCCTTAGGGAACCACTGGCTTAGAGGCGGGAAGCCTCCATAGAGACACTCAGGATCCTGACCACAAAGCTCTGTGCCCCCTGGGTTGTACAGTTTGTACCAGTGGGTCTTTGGTTTCTGTTCATCAGAATGGGGTAGGGGCCTGCCAGGTCCAGCGTGCAGGGGTGCTCACATGCACTTTGCTGAAATGACTGCTGTCATGGTATTAATCTGAGGAGCAGCTCAAGCTCAGAGATGTCCTAGTGGGTGGAAGAATGGGGCCACTTTCCAGGCCCCCCCACTGATGGAGATGCTGCTGATGGGAGGAGATAGCAGCTGGATCCCCTGTACCCAACGTCTTGGGTGCTCCGTGCATTTCCTGCTACAGGTTCTATTGAAAACAACTGGCCTCTGACATTTATGTAAACCACGTAATACATCCTTTGCAAAACATCAGGTGTGCTGTGCAGTCCGTCACGGCCTGAGAGGACATGAAATGGCTCCGCGCTGCAGCAGCACGCAGCCTGGGACACTGGCCCATCATCCCCCAGCACCTGGGAGCCCTCCTTGTGCCCAGCTCTGCAGAAATGGCCCAGGACGTGGTGGTAAACGGAAGATGGTTTACAGGAAATCTGTGATTTAGCTGTAACTAGAAATTGTTGATGTCGCTCAACAATTTTCCTAGGTCAACATGATGCCGGGACTTCCTGGCAGTCTAGTGGTTAAAACTCTGCGCTACCAGGGCCCCGGGCGTGGGTGCCATCCCTGAGGGGGACACTGAAATCCCATATGCAGCCGGGCACAGCCACACACAAAAAACGTCACGCTAATTTGTTTAGGGGACAGACATTGCCCACGGCCCTGGCTGTGCTTCCTGCGGTGAGGCGACGCCTCTCTCCCTCGCCCAGTTTAGAGGCCCCAGGAAGTCACCTGACCCGTGGTGGCCAATTGGAGGTTAGCGGTAACTGATGACTAGCTCGCGTGGGCAGAGCCCCAACTCTTTTGTTCCGGCCCGGGGATGTCTGATTTGGAAGTTAGGAGACCTGGGTCAAGTTCACAGGGAAGTGGCGCCAAGACGAGGCCGTGGGGTCTGTGTTAAAAAGCAGTAGAACCCAGTGATGCAGAGGAAAGTGGAGATTTGCTAAAGGCCAAGGTACCAAGGGAGAGGAGTCCTGCTGACGGAGGGGGGCAGGGAGGGATGCGGCGGGCTGTGTGTCCCGGCAGCTTTCTGGTGTGGGCCAGTGCGCTGACTGAGCCTCTGTGCTCCAGACCGTGGAGGTGGCCTAACCCAGGACCTGGTGCCTGGGCTTAATATCACAGGTATTTTTGAACACCAGGGACTTTATTGTCATTTGTAAGAAAAGCTACACCACTGCCAAGGTTCACCTCTGACTTCTCTTTTCTGGCTGCTCCGCCTTGGGGAAACGACTTGACTTCTCTGAACCAATGCTGACCAGTGCCTGGAGCAAAGATGTGCTCAGTTAAGATCTCTTCGAGGTCCTGACCCTGTCAGCTGTGTCTCAGTTTCCAGTGTTACAAGACACCTGAAATCCAGTCAACTTGAACTTGGCAATTCTTCAGTAGCTTGGATTCAGTGAGGTAGAGTGCATGACAGGGCTTTGTAAACTGCAAAGTACTGCCTGAGTCAGTTATTTTAAACGTGAGACTTCTAACCAGTAGGGTCAGCATTGCTTAGGAGTCTGGGCCCAACACTGGACTTCTCAGGGAGGAGCTTGGCTGTGATCTCCTTGTAAGGAGCCCTCCAGAGGTCTCATGGAGACTCTCCCCAGACTTCAAAAGGAGCTGTAGGCTTTATTTTGTGGCAACCAAATGTTCTACGTTCTATTTCACCAATTTGCTTGATAGTAAAAACGACTGGGGATAGCTGTGAAAAATAGATTCTTTTTGTAATGAAGTATATCCATACTTTAGGTTCAGTTCAGTTCAGTCGCTCAGTCGTGTCCAACTCTTTGTGACCCCATGAAT
>SJYC01042271.1:0-16038 GCA_006408675.1 Madoqua kirkii
GAATCTCTGAAAACTTTTGAAAAGGGATAAGTAATATGGCCAAGTCATCTGAAAAGTACTTAAAAAAATATTATCTCTCCACCCTTAATCCTCGAAATATCTAAGATGAAGTTTAGGATATTAACTCATTATTATTTTAACTTTTAAAATACTTCTAAATAAAATTAGTAAAATAGAAACTATCGGATGGAATTTAAAAAATCCCAAGGTCACTTGTGGCAGCTATTCATAACTTTGTTGGAATGCTGGTAGATCAGAGGGTGTATTTCTAATCCTTTCCTCCCAGGTTCTCTGATACCAGACTGCCCTAAATTGAAAGGACTGTTTCACTGATTGCCTCCAGTTTTCACTCTTGCTCTCCCTCGGCTGGGAGAGGGATTATTAATCATTATTAATTTTGCACTGTGCTAGCAACTGTTTATATTGACAGATTTCCTGAGGACAGACAATGAGTCCACAAGGAAACCCACATTTTTTTCTTCATTGGTATATTCATATAATTTATAATTTCATGCTATGGATTAGTGGAAAGATTTCAAAAGACTACTTCAGACATAGCATAATGTGGATTAACATAGTTAATCCAAGTCATTCTCATCTTCACCAGCAATTGTTTGCTTTTGTGTATAAGTAAAAGCAAATGTTTTGTGTGTACAATTATTTTGATCTTAGAGGCCATGCTTATTACAGAGAGACAAGATTGAGATTCTGTAGTTTCCTTTTGGGTCTCCAAGGTGTTTTCCTTATAGTCATGCCTCTATATAGATTAAATTATAATTATAATAGCTTCTATTTAGGCTTGATTTATATATTTATGAGATTAAACATGGACATGTGTATCTAGACTTGGTTATGCACAGACATAAAAAATAAAATTATAGACCAGGTTATAATATAAACACATACAAGTGGAATTTAATTAAACATGTCTTCTAAAATCAGGTCTAAAGAGTAGTAGGAGTTATTGAAAAGTCTATTGGATTGGGCATAAAATAGTTTCTAGTCCCCCTTTAACACGAATTGGGTCACTTACCCAATTCCCTTATTTGTAAATTGAAAATTTAAAAATAATTATACCATCCTTTAAATCATAATAGGGAACCTTGTGCTGGGAAAACCAAGACAGAATGATCAGCACACAAGTTTTATTTATTGAACTTAGATTCAGAATAGAACTGCCACTTCCAGCAGCAATGGCAGACAAGCTCCTGTGTGGTGGAAACCAACTAGAATTGAAAAGTCTATTGGATTGGGCATAAAATAGTTTCTAGTCCCCCTTTAACACGAATTGGGTCACTTACCCAATTCCCTTATTTGTAAATTGAAAATTTAAAAATAATTATACCATCCTTTAAATCATAATAGGGAACCTTGTGCTGGGAAAACCAAGACAGAATGATCAGCACACAAGTTTTATTTATTGAACTTAGATTCAGAATAGAACTGCCACTTCCAGCAGCAATGGCAGACAAGCTCCTGTGTGGTGGAAACCAACTAGATCCTAAATAAGACCTTTTGGTTCACTGCTGTATCCACAGAAATAGGTAAAATAATCTCCAAGGTCAGTTCTCCTCTCTCCCACATCCCAAATGAACAAAGCTGAGTGAAAAGTGGAGCCTGGAGCAGTGAACAGATAAATATGCTGAACAAAAAGCAAAGGAGAGAAACTGGGTTATGCTGAGAGAAAACACCAGTTATTTATAATGCAGTTTTGACACTAAATCTAGAATTAACAGCAAAGAAAGGGCACTGAACCTGAGACTCTGCATCAGTCCAGGACTCTCCAGGAGAGCTTAAATGGCCTCAGAGTGCTTCCCAGTCCCAGCAGAAACAAAACAGATTTCCTTAGGAATGCATCCTATAGAATAACCCATCAGATTCCCACACACCAGGCCTCCTTGTTCATCACCAACTCCCGGAGTTCACTCAGACTCACGTCCATCAAGTCTGTGATGCCATCCAGCCATCTCATCCTCGGTCGACCCCTTCTCCTCCTGCCCCCAATCCCTCCCAGCATCAGAGTCTTTTCCAATAAGTCAACTCTTCACATGAGGTGGCCAGAGTATTGGAGTTTCAGCTTAGCATCATTCCTTCCAAAGAAATCCCAGGGCTGATCTCCTTCAGAATGGACTGGGTGGATCTCCTTGCAGTCCAAGGGACTCTCAAGAGTCTTCTCCAACACCACAGTTCAAAAGCATCAATTATTTGGCGCTCAGCCTTCCTCACAGTCCAACTCTCACATCCATACATGACCACAGGAAAAACCATAGCCTTGACTAGACGGACTTTAGTTGGCAAAGTAATGTCTCTGCTTTTGAATATGCTATCTAGGTTGGTCATAACTTTTCTTCCAAGGAGTAAGCGTCTTTTAATTTCATGGCTGCAATCACCATCTGCAGTGATTTTGGAGGCCCCCAAAATGAAGTCTGACACTGTTTCCACTGTTTCCCCATCTATTTCCCATGAAGTGATGGGACCAGATGCCATGATCTTCAATTTCTGAATGTTGAGCTTTAAGCCAACTTTTTCACTCTCCTCTTTCACTTTCATCAAGAGGCTTTTTAGCTCCTCTTCACTTTCTGCCATAAGGGTGGTGTCATCTGCATATCTGAGGTTATTGATATTTCTCCCAGCAATCTTGATTCCAGCTTGTGTTTCTTCCAGTCCAGCATTTCTCATGATGTTAACTTCTATGCATAGAAGTTAAATAAGCAGGGTGACAATATACAGCCTTGACGTACTCCTTTTCCTATTTGGAACCAGTCTGTTGTTCCATGTCCAGTTCTAACTGTTGCTTCCTGACCTGCATATAGATTTCTCAAGAGGCAGGTCAGGTGGTCTGGTATTCCCATCTCTTTCAGAATTTTCCACAGTTTATTGTGATCCACACAGTCAAAGGCTTTGGCATAGTCAATAAAGCAGAAATAGATGTTTTTCTGGAACTCTCTTGCTTTTTCGATGATCCAGCGGATGTTGGCAATTTGATCTCTGGTTCCTCTGCCTTTTCTAAAACCAGCTTGAACATCAGGAAGTTCACAGTTCATGTATTACTGAAGCCTGGCTTGGAGATTGTGAGCCTTACTTTACTAGCATGTGAGATAAGTGCAATTGTGTGGTAGTTTGAGCCTTCTTTGGCATTGCCTTTCTTTGGGATTGGAATGAAAACTGACCTTTTCCTGTGGCCACTGCTGAGTTTTCCAAATTTGCTGGCATATTGAGTGCAGCACTTTCACAGCATCATCTTTCAGGATTTGAAATAGCTCAACTGGAATTCCATCACCTCCACTAGCTTTGTTCGTAGTGATGCTTTCTAAGGCCCACTTGACTTAGCATTCTGTGATTCAGAGGTTTTTTTTTTCAGATTATACTTCATTAAGAGAAGGCAATGGCAAGCCACTCCAGTACTCTTGCTTTGAAAATGCCATGGATGGAAGAGCCTGGTAGCCTGTAGTCCATGGGGTCGCTGAGAGTCAGACACCACTGAGCGATTTCACTTTCACTTTTCACTTTCACACATTAGAGAAGGAAATGGCAACCCACTCCAGTGTTCTTGCCTGGAGAACGCCAGGGACAGTGGAGCCTGGTGGGCTGCTGTCTATGGAATTGCACAAACTCGGACACGACTGCAGTGACTTAGCAGCAGCAGCAGCCGCATACTTCATTAAAGGTACTATTAGAGTACTATTAGATGATGGTTACAGTCCCCTGCAATGTGCAGCAGGTCCTTGTTCACCTGTTTGCACACAGTAGTTTGCATCTCCTTACCCCATACCCATGACTTCCTCTCCTCCTTTCCCTCTCCCCACTGGGAACCACTCTATTGTCTTCTGTGTCTGTGAGTCAGTTTTGCGTATATTGGTTTACATTTGCCTGCATTTGTTTTTATTATTTTTTTAGATTCTGCACATAAATGATATCATGTAGTATTGGTCTTTTTATGTCTGGCATTTCACTCAGCATTATACTCTCTCTAGATCAATTCATATTGCTGAAAATGGCATTATATCATCCCTTTTCGTGGCTGAATATTATTCCATTGTCCATGTATTTTATATTTATGTATAAGACATATGTTTATACACATATACACACTACTCCTTTTTTTCCCATTCATTTGTGGACAGGCACTTGAGTTGTTTCTGTGTCTTGGATATTGTAAATGATGCTGCAGTGAACATTGGGGTGCCTGTATCTTTTCAAATTAGTATTTTCATTTTTTTCTTGATCTATATACTCAGGAATGGAATCCCTAGATAGCATGTTCTATTTTTGCTTTTTTGAGGAAGCGCTATACTCTTTTCCATATTGGCTGCCCCAATTTACATTCCCACTAACAGCATAGGAGAGTTTCAGTTTGTCTATATCCTCACCAGCATTTGTATTTTTATCAACTTTTTGATGATGGTTATTCAGGGATAAGGTGATAACTCGTTATTTGCTTTGCATTTATCTACTAATTATCAGTGGTGAGCATCTTTTCCAGTGCCTGTTGGCCATCTTTATATCATCTTTGAAAAAGTGTCTACTTAGGTGTTCTGCTCATTTTTTAATTGGATTGTTTTTCTTGACACTGAGTTGCATGATCTGTTTATATATGTTAGATATTACTCCCTTGTTAATTATATCATTTGCAAATATTGTCAATTTTATTGGTTGTCCTTTCATTCTGTCAGTGACTTCCTTTGCTGTGCACCATCTAAGTTTAAGTAAATCCCATTTGTTTATTTTGCTTTCATTTCTTTTCCATTATGAGACCAAAAAATACATTGCTACAATATACGTCAGCGTGCTCTGCCTATGTTGCCTTCCAGACTTTTATGGTTTCATATCTTTAATCCATTTTTAATAGATAAAATTAAATATCTTTAATCCATCCATTGAGTTTGTTTTTCTGTATGGTGTGAGGAAATGTTCCAATATCATTGTTTTGTATGTAGTTGTCTAGTTTTCCAAGCACCGCTTATTAGAGAGACTGTCTTTTATTCAGTGTGTATTCTCGCCTCCTTTGCTGCAGGTTAATTGGCCATGGTGCCAGTTTATTTCTGTGCTTTCTGTTCTCTTTCATTGATCTATGTCTGTTCTTGCGACAGTACCACGCGTCTTTTATTTCGGTGAGTTTGTAGGTTATCTGAAGTATGGGAGGATGATGCTTCAACTTTATTCTTTCCCCTCAAGATTGCTTTGGGAATTTGGACTCTTTTATAGTTCTATATGAATTTTAGGATTCTCTTTTCTTTGCTGTTGTCTTTTAGTTGCTAAGTCACATCCTGCTCTTTTGTGACCCCATGGACTGGAGCATGCCAGGCTTCCCTATCCTTCACTGTCTCCTAGAGTTTTCTCAGACTCATGTCCATTTAGTCAGTCCACTCAGCCATGTCATCCTCTGTCATCCCCTTCTCCTCCTGCCCTTAATCTTTCCCAGCATCAGGGTCTTTGCCAGTGAGTCATCTCTTCACATCACATAGCCAAAGTACTGGAGCTTCAGCTTCAGCCTCAGTCCTTCCAGTGAATATTCAGGGTTGATTTCCTTTAGGATTGACTGGTTTGATCTCCTTGCTGTCCACAGGACTATCAAAAGCTTTCTCCAGCACCACAATTTGAAAGCATCAGTTATTCATCATTCAACCCTCTTTCTAGTCCAACTCTCACATCTGTACATGACTGCTGGAAAGACCATAGTTTTGATTATATGGATCTTTGTTGGCAAAGTGATTTCTCTGCTTTTTAATAAGCTGTCTAGGTTTGTCATAGCTTTTCTTCCAAGGAGCAAGTATCTTTTAATTTCATGGCTGCAGTCACCATCTGCAGTGATCTTGGAGCCCAAGAAAATAAAGTCTGTAACTGTTTCCACTGTTTCCCCATCTATTTGCCATGAAGTGATGGGACCGGATGCCATGATCTTTGTTTTCTGAATGTTGAGCTTTAAGCCAACTTTTTCACTCTCTTCTTTCACTTTCATCAAGAGGCTCTTTAATTCTTTACTTTCTGCCATACTTAGGGGGGCACTGGTGATAAAGAATCTGCCTGCCAATGCAGGAGACATAAGAGACTCAAGTTAGATCCCTGGGTTGGGAAGGTCCCCTGGAGGAGGCCTTGACAACCCACTCCAGTATTCTTGCCTAGAAAATCACATGGACAGAGGAGCCTGGCAGGCTGCAGTCCATAGAGTCAGATACAACGGAAGCAATTTAACATGAACACACACACAATGGGACTGGATGCTATGATCTGAGTTTTTTTGAATGTTAATTTTAAGCCAGCCTTTTCACTCTCCTCCTTCACCCTCATCAAGAGGCTGTTTAGTTCCTCTTCATTTTCTGCTATTAGAATGGTATCATGTACATATCTGAAGTTGTTGATATTTCTCCTAGCATTCCTAATTCCAGTTTGTGATTCATCCAGCCTGGCATTTTGCATGATGTACTATGCATATAAGTTAAATAAGCAGGGTGACAGTATACAGCCTTGACATAGTCCTTTTCCAATTTTGAACCAGCCTATTGTTCCATGTTCAGTTCTAACTGTTGCTTCTTGTCCCACATACAAGTTTCTCAGGAGACAGGTAAGGTGTTCTTGTATCCTGTTTCTTTAAGAACTTTCTCCAGTTTGTCATGATCCATACAGTCAAAGACTTTAATATAGTCAATGAAACAGAAGTAGATTTTTTGGAGTAGGGGGAGGATTATCTTGTTTTCTCTATGAACCAGTAGAGGTTGGCAATTTGATCTCTGACTCCTCTGCCTTTTCTGAATCCAGTTTGAACACATGGAATTTCTCGATTCATATACTGCTGAAGCCTAGCATGAAGGATTTTGACATTACCTTTCTTGCTTATGAAATGAGTAACTGTATCGTAGTTTGAACATTCTTTGGCATTGCCCCTTTTTTGAGATTAGAATGAAAACTGATCTTTTCTAGTCCTGTGGCCACTGCTAAGTTTTCCAAAGTTGCTGACATATTGAGTGCAACACTTTAACAGTTAATCATCTTTTAGGATTTGAAATAGCTCAGCTGGAATTCCATCACCTCCATTTGCTTGATGCGTAGTAATGCTTCCTAAAGCCGACTTGATGTTACACTCCAAGATGTCTGGCTCTAGGTGAGTGAACACGCTATCATGATTATCTGGGTCATTAAGACCTTTTTTTGTATGGTTTCTTTGTATATTTTTGCCACCTCTTAATCTCTTCTGCTTCTGTTAGGTCCTTGATGTTTCTGTCCTTTATTGTGCCCACCTATCTCCAAATTTTTTGAAGAGATTTCTAGTCTTTTCCATTCTGTTGTTTTCCTTTAGAAATTCTTTCCATTGTTCACTTAAGAAGGCTTGCTTCTCTCCTCTTGGTATTCTCTGGGACTCTGCATTCAGTTGGATATATCTTTCCCTTTTTCCTTTTGCCTTTCACTTTTATTCTTTTCTCGCTATTTGTAAGGCCTTCTCAGAAAACCACTTTGCCTTCTTGCATTACTTTTTCTTTGTTCTATGAAAAATGTGTTCTGTGAAAAATGTCATTTTTACAGGGGGCTCTTCCTGACCCAGGGATTGAACTCTTATCTCTTGTGTCTTTTGCATTGGCAGGCAGGTTCTTTACCTTTAGCAGCACCTGGGAAGCCCGTATATTATTGGATTTGGTGTTCTAATATTTTGCTAAAGATTTTTGTGTCTATATTCATCAAAGATACTGACCTGTAATTTTCTTTTTTTCTACTGTCATTGATTTTGCTATCAGGGTAATGATGATTTTGTACAATGAATTTGGAAGTATTCCATCCTCTTCACTTTTTTGGAATTGTTTGAAAAAGATAGGTGTTCTTTATATGTTTGGTAGAATTCCCTTAGGAAGTTGTCTGATACTAGACTTTTGCTTTCTGGGAGTTTTTAAGATTTCAATATTAGTATAGTTCACTTCAAATTGTCTGTTTCTTCTTTCTTCAGTTTTACAGGGTGTATGTTTCTAGATTTTCCACATTGCTGGCATACAACTGTTTGTAGTACTCTGTTGTAATTGTTTTGTATCTCTGTGGTCTTCTTGTTATTTCTTTCATTTTTTGTCTTTGTTTGGGTCTTCTCTCTTTAAGACCGGCTAAAGATTTATCAATTTTAGTTATGTTTGCAGAAAACCAGCTCTTGATTTCATTGATCTTTTCTATTTTTTAATTTTTTCCATGACATTTTATTTCCTTCCCCCTGTTGACTTTGTGCTGCTTCTTTTTCTTAATTTCTTTAGGTTTTAGGTAGGTTGGTTGGTTGAGACTTTCCTTATTTCTTGATGAATGCCCATGTTGCTATAAACTTCCCTCTTAGAGCTGCTTTTTCTGCATGCCTAAAATTTGGATGGCTTTTCCACTTCATTTGCCTTGAAACATTTTCTGCTTTCCTTCTTGATTTTTCTTCATTGACACTTTGGTTTTTTAATAGCATGTAAGTTAGTCTCCACATGTGTATTCTTTCCCCATTTTTCTTTCTGTAATTGATTTCTAATTTCATACCTTTGTGGTCAGAAAAAAATGCCTGATGTAATAATTTCTATTTTCTTAAACTTGTGGAGACTTGTTGGTGACTTGGTGTGTTATCTATCCTGGAGAATGTTCCATGCACACTTGAAGTGAATGTGTATTTTGCCATTTGGAGATGAAATGTTCTATAGATATCTGTTAAGTCCAATCTGCTGTGACATTGAAGACTACTCTTCCCTTCCTGATTTTCTGTCTGAATGATCCTTCACTGATATAAGTGGGGTGTTAAAGGCCTGCACCGTTATTGTATTATTTTCAGTTTCTCTCCTTTTGTCTGTAGTATCTGCATTCTATGTTTAGGTGCTCCTATACTGGGTACATATATGTTATCAAGTATAACGTCTTTTCTTGTACTGATCCCTTTATCATTATGTGACACCCTTCTTTGTCTTTTAAGTTTTGTTTTAAAGTCTGTTTTACCTGATACGATGACTGCTGCCTCCACTTTCTTGTTGTTTCTGTTTGCTTCAAATATATTTCTCCATTTGTGGCTTTAGCTCTGAAGTGAGTCTCTTCTAGGCAGCATATAGATGGATCTTGTTTTTTTTTTTTTTATTTTTTTCTTTGGCCACACCATGCAGCATGCAGGATCTTAATTTCCACCAGGGATCAAACCCACAGTGAAAATGTAGAGCCACAACTGCTGGACTGCCAGGGAAGTCCCAGGGTCTTTTTTTTTTTTTATTTCAGTCAACCACCTATATCTTTTGATTGCAGTATTTAGTCCATTGACCTTTAATGTAATTGTTGATATGTATGTACTTATTGCCACTTTATTACTTGCTTTCCAGTTTTCGGTAGTTCTTCTCTGTTCACTTCATCTCCTTTTTGTTTCTTCCTTTGTGGTTTGATGATTTTCTTTAGCAGTGTGCTTGAGTTCTTTTCTTTCTAGTTTGTGGGTACTTCTTGTAAGTTTTTGATTTGTGGTTACCATGGCATTCATACATGTTGAACTATAACTATGTCTATTTATTTTGAATATGTAGCCCTTTAAGTTCAAACACATTCTAAAAGATTTACGTTTTACTGCCTTCCCTCACATTTTGTGGTTTTCATGACATATTTCACATCTTCGTGTTTATTCTTTCGCTTGTTTATTATATGTTTAATTGCTTTATAATTTTTTGATCTTTTAATCATTGTACTGGCTTATTTAGGTGGTTGATCTTTAATCCTTATTATATATTTTCCTTTCTGAGGGGATTTCCCCTTTCCTATAGATTCTTCTTTTCCACTTAGAAAATATCCTTTAACAGTTCTTTTAGGGTAGATTTATCATAGTATTAATGAACTCTTTTAGGTTTTGCTTATCTGAATTCTTTATCTCTCCTTCAATTCTGAATAACAACCTTGCTGGTAGAGTGTCCTAGGTTGCAGGTTTTTCCGTCTCATCACTCTGGATATATCATGCCACTCTCTTCTAGCCTGAAATGCTTCCGCAGAGAAATCAGCTGATAGCCTTATGGGGGTTCCCTTGTAAGAGACTGTTTTTCTTCTTGCTGCCTCTAGGATTCTTTTTCTTTAATGTTTGCTATTTTAATGGTATGTCTTGGTGTGTTTCTTTTGGGCTCATCTTCAGGATTCTCTGTGCTTCCTCTACTTAGAATCTGTTTCCTTCTTCAGGTTTGAGAAGTTTTCAGCCATAATTTCCTAAAATATGCATTCCCCTTGTGTCTTCTCCTCTGAGTCCTCTGTAATGGAGCTATTGGTATGCTCAGTTTTTTCTCAAAGATCTCCTAAATTTCTTTTAATTTTTAAAATTTGTCTTTCTGTCTGCTTTTGTTAATGTGGAAGCAGTGGCAGATTTTATTTTCTTGGGCTAGAAAATTGCTGTCAACAGTAACTACAGCCATGGAATTAATTAAAATACACTTGCTTCTTGGAAGGAAAGCTGTGACAAACCTAGGCAACATATTAAAAAGCAGAGACATCACTTTGCCAACAAAGGTCTGTGTAGTCAGAACTATGGTTTTACCAGTAGTCATGTACAGATGTGAGGGATGGAATCTAAAGGAGGCTGAGTGACAAAGAATTGATACTTTCGAATTGTAGTGCTGGAGAAGATTCTTGAGAGTCCCTTGAACTGCAAGGAGATCAAATTAGCCAATCCTAAAGGAAATCAACTCTGAATATTCATTGGAAGGACTGATGCTGAAGCTCCAATACTTTGGCTGTGTGGTGTGAAGAGCCAACTCATTGGAAAAGACCTTGATGCTGGGAAAGATTGAAGGCAAAAGGAGAAGGGGGCAGCAGAGAATGAAATGGTTAGATAGTATCACCAACTCAATGGACATGAATTTGAGCAAACTCTAGGAAACAGTGGAGGACAGAGGAGCCTGGCATGCTACAGTCTACAGGGTCACAAAGAGTCAGACATGACTAAATGACTGAACAGCAATTTCTGTTTCCTGTCTTTCAGATCACTGATGCATTCTTCTGTATCATTTATTCTGCTGTTCAGTCCTTCCAATGTTTTTGTTTCCTCTGCTAAATTCTTCATTGCTGATTGCGTCTTCCTTACAATTTCCTGTTCCATGTTAAAGTGTTCACGATATTCGTAATTCAGTTACTGTTTTTATTAGCCAACCTTTACATTCTTAATCTGGTAGATTTTTTATTTCTGTTTCATTATTTTCAGGGGTGTTCTTTCTTTTCTTTCTCTTTCCATTGAGAGATTTCCTCTGTCTCTTCATTTTGCTTAACCCTCTCTGTCTTGATGAATGTAGGTGAACAGTGGTCCTGAGGGGGTGCTTTTGTGAGGGAATGTGCCTCTGCAGATCGCATATGCCCGTCACCGTTGGTGGGCGGGCTGGATTTGATGACACCAGCCCTGTTCTTCCTCAGGCTCTCCTGGCAGCCCTCTCCTTGGTGGGAAGAGAAGGAGGGGCGCGAGCTGGAGCCAGCTGCTGGTGGGACTTCCTCTCTGCTCGGTGAGCGTCACTGCCCTTCCACGGCAGGGTCTGATCCCAAGTTGCTGGAGCGGGAGACTGGAGGGCTGGGTGCGAGCTGGTCCTGTTCCTTTTTTTTTAAGATTTGTTTGTTTATGTTTTGCATCGCTGTGTGCAGGCTTTCTCCAGTTGCACCGAGCCGGGTCTGCTCTTTATCGCAGTGCCTGGGCTCCTCATTGCAGCGGCGTTTTGTGTTGCGGGGCACAGGCTTTAGGCGTATGGGCTTCAGTCTTTGTGGCATGAGGGTTTAGTAGCTGTGGCTGTGGGGCTGTGGAGCGTGGGCTCAGTAGTTATGGTACATGGACTTAGTTACTCTGTGACGTGGAATCTTCCTGGACCAGGAATTGAACCCACATTCCCTGCATTGACAGGTGAGTTCTTAACTGCTAGACTGCCAGGGAAGCCCCTGGCTCTGCTCCTTTTAGGCGTGTGTTTTTCTGTCTCTCTGCTCCAGGACCTTTGCCTCAAGGGAAGGAAGTGTTTACACACGTGGGTTGCATGTGCAGACCGACGTCCCATGGGCTGCCTGTGCAGGTGCCTGAGGCAGCGCTCAGACACAGCCTCAGGAGCGAGCCCCCTTTGTCCCTTGCAGCTGACCGCGCCGCCACCCTGCTGCTGAGCCTCACCGCCTGGCAGCAGGGCCTGCGTGGATTCTCGGCGCTCACTGGTGGCGCACTGTGCTGTAGGGGCTGCTCTCAGAGTCCGGGCAGCTTCTGGGGCACCCGTTGACTGGGCACCAGCAATGGCCGCCAGCACCACTCAGGCCCCATGCTGGGGCTGGGTCGCCTCTGCACCCCTCTGCTGAGTCTTTCCCCAGACCTGGCTGCCCCACGTCCAGTGTCATGGCGCGAGGTGGGATAAGCAGAGCCAGAGCATTCTCTTGACTTGAACTAGGGCACACAGTGAAGCGGCCACGGGAAGCCCACAGCCGGGAGAGCAGACCTCTCTCCACCCTGCCCTGGGGCCAGCCAGTGCGCTCACTCCTCACAGGTGAAGTCCAGGCTCCCCACAGCCCTCCTGCCTATCCCAGTGGTCCTCCCACCAGCCAAGGGGGCACGGCTCCCTGATGTAGGCCCAGAGGACTGGAGCCGCTCACTCCCCACGGAGAATCTCCACTCATGCTTCTCCCCTTTCTTCTGGGTCCCCTCCCAAGGACTCAAGTCTTGAGTCGATGCTGTTTTTCACTCCTACCTGAATACGCGTGTATCTTACTTATAGCCTTGATTGTACAGGAGCCTTTCTGCCAGTTTCCGCTTAGCTTTCAGTTCGAATTATTCCATATGTAGATGCATGCTTGACATGTTTGTGAGGGGAGGTGAGCTCCACATCTTCTTATTCCACTATCTTGATCGCTCCCCTAAAATTAGATTCTTGATCCCCACCACAGACGGTGGAACTGGCCTCTCCATTACAGAGGCAAGGGAATCATAGCCAGTGGCCTGAGAAGGTAACAACATGAATAAATACCCAGCCACAAAGAATTCACTTCCAGCTGGCTACCAGAGCCAGATTAAGCTCCACATCTTCTTATTCCACTATCTTGATCGCTCCCCTAAAATTAGATTCTTGATCCCCACCACAGACGGTGGAACTGGCCTCTCCATTACAGAGGCAAGGGAATCATAGCCAGTGGCCTGAGAAGGTAACAACATGAATAAATACCCAGCCACAAAGAATTCACTTCCAGCTGGCTACCAGAGCCAGATTGCCTGTCTGCACCTCAAGGAGGATGTGGCCAGCTGCCCCACCCTGCACATTCCAGAAAACTCACCACCTCTGTCCCTGAGCCTAAGCTTTCAGGTGGGCAGGGGCTGCTTGTTCTTCCCCCAGGGTGGGAAAGACAGCAACGCCACCAGGAATGCAGGGCTGCAGAGAAGCTGGAGCCTCCTCTTCTGCTCTCTCCACACAGAGGCGACCCTGCCCTGATCCGCTGCCAGGAAATCATTCTCTTGCTAAGAAAGAGAGATATAGTCATATACTTTTACAGAAGTTGTAGTCCACCGTTTACAAGAAAATAGCCAAAACACTATCCACAAAAAAGCTTTTGACTTGCATGATGCCAGGCATCTCTCAAAGCCTTGATTGTCATTCCAGAGTGATGGTGGGATCTGGTAAGACACAGGTGGGCCAGGGGCAAGCCCCGTCACCTGCCCTCACCGCTGGTCACTGCTGGTCACCTCCAGCACTTTCCTCCGCTGTAGTTGTACACCCACCAGACACTTGCCTCTCACCTACGGGGCCTGTTAGCAAGTCTAAAAATGGCCATGACGTCATCGGCTGGTCTGGAGACCATGCTGGCCATCAGTGCAGGACGCATGCCTGGGGGTTTGTGTTCTGGCAGCAAGGACACTGTACCGGGAAGCAGTGTGTTCACTCAGAGAAGGCGCTTGCTCCTGTTCTCCACCCACTGGGTCTCTGTGCATTGATTCTCCATCTTTGTTATGTATGAGTCACATGAGAAGCTTGTTGTAATGAAAATTCTGGTTCAGTAGGTATGAGGCAGGACCCGAGACTGTGAATTTCTAAGTCTTATGAACCACATGAATAGCAATGATAAAAATTGTTATCCTCTGTTGATAGAAGAAAAAAGTGAGTTTCAGAAACATCAGTGGACCTTCCCTTTGTCTCTCAAAGCTCTGCCAGAAACCAGGTTTCAAGCTAGCTCTCCAAGTGCCAAAACACGTGGGTAGGAGGTGGGAGGTAGTCACATCACTCTAAGAACCTACCCCCAGGGTGCTCCAGCCCCTCTCCTGGCCTCTGGGCATCACTGTAATGCCTGTAATGTCTACATACATTATCAACTCCACAGGACATCTGTATTTAGAGTGATTTAAGCAATCATATCTATATCTATATCTATATCTATATATAATTTGTTATTCTTCACTTTAGATATAGTTTTATTGGGAAGACATATAGTGACAAACATATCTTCAAAGAAACCATTAAATAAAACTTTTCTATCAGAAATTTTGTAAGATGATTTTTTTTTCCAATTTGATCAAAGTTATGAATGAAATTTCTTTTTTTTAAATTTTATTTTTACTTTATTCTACTTTACAATACTGTATTGGTTTTGGCATACATTGACATGAATCAGCCACAGGTGTACACGAGCTCCCAATCCTGAAACCCCCTCCCACCTCCCACCCCCTATCATCTCTCTGGATCATCCGGTGCACCAGCCCCAAGCATCCTGTATCCTGTATCAAACATAGACTGCTGCTTAGTTTCTTACATGATAGTATACATGTTTCAGTGCCATTCTCCCAAATCATCCCACCCTCTCCCTCTCCCTCTCCCTCTCCCTCTCCCTCAGAGGCCAAAAGTCCATTCTATACATCTGTGATATCATCTCTCTGGATCATCCGGTGCACCAGCCCCAAGCATCCTGTATCCTGTATCAAACATAGACTGCTGCTTAGTTTCTTACATGATAGTATACATGTTTCAGTGCCATTCTCCCAAATCATCCCACCCTCTCCCTCTCCCTCTCCCTCTCCCTCTCCCTCAGAGGCCAAAAGTCCATTCTATACATCTGTGTCTCTTTTGTTGTCTCAAAACATCATTACCATCTCTAAATTCCATATATATGTGTCAGTATACTGTATTGGTGTTTTTCTTTCTGGCTTACTTCACTCTGTATAATCAGCTCCAGTTTCATCCATCTCATTAGAACTGACTCAAATTTATTCTTTTCAAGGGCTGAGTAATAATCCATTGTGTATATGTACCAAAGCTTTCTTATCCATTCATCTGCCAATGGACATCTAGGTTGCTCCCATGTCCTGGCTATTATAAACAATGCTGCAATGAACACTGGGGTAAACATGTCTCTTTCAATTCTGGTTTCCTCGGTGTGTATGCCCAGCAGTGGTTTTAAAGACTTTTTATTCATTTATCTTTTAATACGTTTATTTATTTTGGCTGTGCTGGGATCTTTGTTGCTGCGTGGGCTTTTTCTCCAGATGTGGAGGATGGGGGGCTGCTCTCTAGTTACAGTGCGTGGCCTTCGCATTGCAGCAGCTTCTCTGGTTGAAGAGCACAGGCTCAGTAGTTGCAGTGCATGGGCTGAGCTGTTTTGCAGCATGTGGGATCTTCCCAGATCAGGGGTTGAACCCATATGTTCTGTATTGGCAGGCAGATTCTTTACCACTGGGCCATCAGGGAGTCTCCTAAAGACTTTTTAAAAACCAGGAAAAGAGATCTTTTGTACTGCCCTCACACTTAATTGTGTGTGCTTATTATACCTTTGTGTAGACACATATTTGGTGCCATTTTCCTTCTGCCTGAAAGAAGGGCAGTTTTTTGTGCTGTGAATCTGCTGATGTATGCTTTGAAAGCTTTTTCATGTCTGAAAGTTTTCATTTTCCTCATTTATGTAAAATATATTCTATCGAGGTATAGTTAATTTATGGTGTTGTATTAGTTTCAAGTGTACAGCAGAGTGATACAGTTATGCATATATATTATACATATATATCTGTTCTTTTTCAGATTATTTTTCATTATAGGTTAGTATAAGATACTGAGTATAGTTCCTTATGCTATACAGTAGGGCCCTGTTTATATTAAC
>SJYC01042272.1:0-65222 GCA_006408675.1 Madoqua kirkii
AAAAGACTAATGAAAGAGACAATACTTTTGCAAGACCAATTAAGAAAAAAGAGAATAAAAAATGACTAAAAGGGGAATGTAAATATAGATAGAGTGCAGAAAGAAAATACCATGAGCGATTTTATGCCAAAAATTTAAAAACCTAGATAAAACAATTCTTAGAAAAACATGACTTAAAGACTGACTTAAGAATTACAAAACTTGAATAGTCCTAAAACTATTAAAGCAATTGAATCAATAATTTAAAATAGTCCTACAAGGAAAGACCAGCTCCAGGAAATTTTATAGGATTTAGGAAATCACTAAACATTCAACAGGTAATTTCTATCTTTTATGGATTTACTCAGCAAGTAGAAAAACAAGAACTACTCTGTAAATCATTCTATATAATCTGAGTACCTAAAATAGACAGGTACAATCTGAGAATAGAAATTATAGACTCAACAAGCTTGTCTCACTCAACAAGCTAAACAAAATATCAAATCCACTGTTTTGTTTTGTTTTTAGTTTATTTATCATGACTTAGTTGGGTTTATCTGAGAAATGCTAGAGTAGTTTAACATTAGAAAATCTAGAATTGTGACCCACCATAATAGATTAAAAAGAAAAACCAATATATAATCTCAATAGAAACCCCCCTCAAAAAATTGGATAAAGTTAAGCTTTGATTCAGCATGAAAAGTCTTTGCAGACTTTGAATGGAAGAGGATTTTTACTTTACTTGAATGAAGATATCTACTAAAGCTTCTTGATGATGATAAGTTAGAAGCATCCCATTTAAAATCAGAAAAAGGACATTTGCTTGCTATCATGTTTTGATCATCACTAAAGCTGAAGGCTCTAGCCAGACAATAAGAAAAGCAAATAAAGACTTCAAAGACTAGAAAGGAACAAACCCAACACTAGTTGCAGTTACTATGATTACATATACAGAAAACCACAAACAATCTAAAAACAATATATTAGCAATAACAGAAGAGTTTAGCAATGTTACTGCTATTGTACACAGCTCTAAGAGCAACATGCTAAAGTTCATTGCCTTTCCAAACAGTGGCCATCAACATTTTAAAATGTAATAATTAAAATGTACAATTTATAATTCCAGCAAAAACATAAGGTCTCTAGGAATAAATCTAACAAAAGGCATACAAGGTTTACCTAGAGAAAAGAATAAAACTTGAAAGTCATTAGGGACCTAAATAAATGAAAAGATGTACCACATTATGGATGGCAATACTTAATATTTTAAAGATGATATTCCCTCAAATTGGCCTATAGTTTTAAAATCTTAGCAGAATTTTTCATGCAATGGACAAGCTAATTCTAAAATGTATAAGGAAAGACAGAAACCTAAGGAAAATGGAATCTCCTAAAGAATTTGAGTGTAACAATTTGTACCAGGTATGAAGATCTTCTAGAAAGCTGTAATAATGAAAACAGTGTGATTTTGGCAGAGAGTTAGAAAAGTCGACAAACGAAAATTGACATAATGAAACAGAGAGTAACCCAAAAATACATGGAAACTTTATATATAATACAGATGGTACAGCAGATCAGTGGTGGTGAGACAGGATATGGAAAAAAAAAGGAAGGAAGAGATTAGGAATGATTGCTAATGGGCATAAAGATTTTTTGGGAAGTGATGACTCTAAAATTAGAAAATGATGATGGTTGTACAAGTCTGTATATATACTGCCAGTTGTTGAACTATAAACTTTAAATGGGTGAACTTTATGGTGTGTAAATTAATTGTCAATAATGCTATTAAAGAGTACTCTATAGTAACACAAAGTGACAGAGATGAATCTTTAGAAATATTAAGTGAAATTTAAAAAGGCATAGTGAAATAATATATTATTTATGTGTGCATGCTAAGTCGCTTCCAACCCTTTGTGACCCTGTGGTCTGTAGCCTGCCAGGCTCCTCTGTCCATAGGATTCTCCAGGCAAGAATACTGGAGTGGGTTGCCCTTTCCTCCTCCAGGGGATCTCCCAACTCAGGGATCAGACTCGAGCCTCTTACATTTCCTGCACTCGAGCCTCTTACATTTCCTGCACTGGAGCCTCTTACATTTCCTGCATTGGCAGGCATGCTCTCTACCACTAGGGCCACCTGGGAAGCCCTTATTCTTTATGGATATGCACATATAGGATAAAACTATTTGGAATATTGCAAAGGCAGGATAAACATCCAGGAAAGTTGCTCCCTCAGGGGGAAGAGAAGGAAATGGAACAGAGAAGGAATCCATAGGCAGTTGCATATTGGTGAATCTTTTGGTTCTTGACTATTTAAAAGGTTTTAATTTTTGGTTATAATTTACATATTTTATATTTAATCTTTGAATCTAATGCTCTATTTATAATAAAACTTCAAAATCTTTAAAATGATAATACAGGTATCGGAGAAGGAAATGGCAACCAACTCCAGTGTTCTTGGCTGGTGAATTCTGTGAACAGGGGAACCTGAAGGGCTACAGTGCACAGGGTAGCAAAGAGTCAGACGTGACTGAGTGACTAAATTTCACATTTTACTTTCCCACCCCACTCTGAAAACCAAAGACAGTGCAGCAGTGTCTATAAAACTCTGAGGAAATGAATGCATAACTTGAAAGTTTTAAACCCAATCAAGTTACCTCCTAAAATAAGTGCAAATAGATAATAAGATGAAAGAACATAAAGAAATAAAAATCCATGAGCTTTTCTTGGAATAAAAATTTAAAACTATTTATGATATGTAACCTGAAACACAACATTGAAAATCAACGATACTCCAATTAAAGAAAATATATATTGTATGACAAACTCAAGGCAACCTAGTAGATGAATCAAAGTAAAGAGTGCAGAAATAGAAAAGCCAGGGCATGGAAAGAGCTGGTGTTGAGCACCAGATTATTTAGAAGGGGATCAAGAGTAAACAGCTGTTTGGATGATGGTTTCAGAACAGGAGATGAGTGTTATACACCCAAGCACTGTACAGAACAGTAAAACCAATCAAAAGTAAGGTTGGAAGGAGTGAGGCGAGAGAAAGTAAACTAGTGTCTCTTTCTTCAAACTTCATAAGAAAGTCAACAGCTATGATGCAAAACTGAAGCATATTTTAAAACGATATTGGCTCTCCCTCAGTATTGATCACTGAGTAACTAGGGACGTTTGGGAGGGGCGTGTCTTTGATATTATGAAGGTTCTGTACACTGTAAGATGTTTGGCATCTCTGCAGCCCCGTCACCAAACGCCAGTTATTGTGACCACCAAAAACATGTCCTTGCATTTCTAAAAGTATCCTGAGAACTTGGCACTGCATTAGATTGAAAAACACTACTCTCACCTCTGATAGGTTTTTTAACACTTTTTCCTTCAAATTTAGAGCAATGTTGGAGATTTAAGGTCTCTTTATTGAAAATCACAGAAGGGATCCTTTACATCAAATCATTCAATTTCATATTGTTATCCTTTTCTTCTACTGAATTAAAATAAAAGTCAACTTAATACAGAATAAGCCCGCTTATCAAATATAATCATTTGTAAGTTTATAAAAACTTGTTGAAACATAGAATATGAAAAAATAAACCTAATTTTCATATTTAATATTTCTGAGTATGATAAAATATGGATAACATAAAGTTTAATGTATTATGCATTTTTAAGTGTACAATTCTATGACACAAACATATTCACATCGTTATACAACTATCACACTCTTCATCTTTGGAACTATTTTATCTTCCCTAAATGCATATTTTAACATATTTATATAACATATATATAGCCATTTGCCAATCTTTTGATTTGGGGCCAAGATCTTTTCTTTGAGTGCACTTGCCTGATCGGAATTCCCCCTGGCCATCTTTTTTGCATGAACTACACTAATAACAAACTCTCCAAGATTTTCAGTTTCGATTTCTTTAAAATGAAACAAGAACCGAAAAACACTGGGAGAGAATCTGAGTGCTGCATCCTCCCCTCTGAGGTCCTCTGCTACTTCCCACTAGTTTACCAGCTAAACTTAAAGCAAGTTTTGAATAACCTTAATTTACCTAGTCTTCCTAATGCTCAGCCTAGTCTTTATGAAACAATAATTCATTCTTTTTTGCATTGGTATTTTTATCTTTTTTTTTTTTCATAAAATTCAATGACGTTATATTTTAAAGGTTTGGGTTCAAATACAGTTGACTCTAGGAAAGTATCCAGTTGAACTAATGAGTAGGGGAAGCTAGAGAGCTGTCTGTTTACCTTGAGCATTTTAAGAAATGATCTAACAGTAAGTGTAAATAATTACAAGAATAAAAATTAATATATTGCCAATAGTATGTGTACCTGTGATGGTTAATGTGTGTCAACTTGACTGGGTCACAGGATGCCCAGACTTTTCATCAAACATTATTCTGGGTATGTCTGTGAAGGCGTTACTGAATGTGATTAACATTTCAATGGTAAGACTGAGCAAAGCAGCCTGCCCTTCCTAATGTGGGTGGGCCTCATCCAATAAATTGAAAACATGAACAGAACGAACAAGTTGAATAAAGAGGAACTCCTTTTGGCTCACTGATTTGAGCTCTGGAGCATGGTTTTTGTGTTTTCTCTAGTCTTTGGACTTGAATTGAAACATCAGGTTGTCCTGGGGCTTCAGCTTATTTCTTTCAGAATGAGACTACACATTGGTTACCCTAAGTCTCTAGCTGGCTAAATGCAAATCTTAGGACTTCTTAACCTGCAAAATCAAGTGAGCCATAGACAAACTAAACTTTAAAATAAAGACTATTATGAGAGACAGAGAAGGACACTACATAATGATCAAAGAGTCAATCCAAGAATATATAAAAATTGTAAATATTTATGCACTCAATATAAGAGCACCTCAATATATAACATAAATGCTAATAGCCATAAAAAGGGGAAATTGACAGTAACACAATAACAATGAGGTACTTGAACACTACTTACACACTTGTGGGTGATTGAATCTTTGATCACAGTCAAGTGAGATTTATCTCAGTGATGCAAGGATTCTTCAATATATGCAAATCAATGTGATACACCATATTAACAAATTGAATAATAAAAACCATACAATCTTCTCAATAGATGCAAAAATGCTTTTGAAAAATTCAACACCCATTCGAGATAAAAATTCTCCATAAAGTGAGAATAAGGGAAATGACTGCCACATGACAAACCCATAGCAAACATCACTCTCAATGGTGAAAAACTGAAAACATCTCCTTTAAGATCAGGAACAAGACAAGGGTGTATCTACTCTCACCTGTATTTTCACCATAGTTTTGGAAGTACTGGCCATGGCAATCAGAGAAGAAAAAGAAATAAAAGGAATCCAAGTTGGAAAAGAAGTAAAACTGTCACTGTTTTCAGATGACATAATATTACACATAGAAGATCCTAAAGAGGCCACCACAAAATTCCTAGAGCTATTAAATGAATTTAGTAAATTTGCAGGATACAGAATTAATACTCTGAAATCTCTTGCATTCCTATATACTAACAACAGAAGATTATAAAGAGATATTAAGGAAACAATTCCATTTACCACTGGGATTGTCTATAACAAAAGTAATAAAGTACCTAGGAATAAACCTACCTAAGGAGGACTATGTCAAAGCCTTTGACTGTGTGGATCACAACAAACTGTGGAAAATTCTGAAAGAGACAGGAATACCATACCACCTTACCTGCTTCCTGAGAAACCTATATGCAGATCAAGAAGCAACAGTTAGAACTGGACGTGGAACAACAGACTGGCTCCAAACTGGAAAAGGAGTACGTGAAGGCTGCATATTTTCACCTTCTTATTTAACTTACATGCAGAGTACGTCATGCGAAATGCTGGGCTGGATGAAGCACAAGCTGGAATCAAGATTGCCGGGAGAAATATCAATAACCTCAGATATGTAGATGACACCACCCTTATGGCAGAAAGCAAAGAACTAAAGAGCCTCTCAATGAAAGTGAAAGACGAGAGTGAAAAGTTGGCTTAAAGCTCAACATTCAGAAAACTAAGATCATGGCATCTGGTCCCATCACTTCATGGGAAATAGATGGGGAAACAATGGAACAGTGAGAGGCTTTATTTTTTGTGACTCCAAAATCACTGCAGATGGTGACTGCAGCCATGAAATTAAAAGACACTTGCTCCTTGGAAGAAAAGCTATGACCAACCTATATAGCATATTCAAAAGCAGAGACATTACTTTGCCAACAAATGTCCATCTAGTCAAGGCTATGGCTTATCCAGTCGCTATGTATGGTTGTGAGAGTTGGGTCATAAAGAAAGCTGAGTGCCAAAGAACTGATGCTTTTGAACTGTGGTGTTGGAGAAGACTCTTGAGAGTCCCTTGGACTGCAAGGAGATCCAACCAGTCCATCCTAAAGGAAATCAGTCCTGAATATTCATTGGAAGGACTGATGCTGAAGCTGAAACTTCAATACTTTGGCCACCTGATGTGAAGAACTGACTCTTTGAAAAAAGATTCTGATGCTGGGAAAGATTGAAGGCAGGAGGAGAAGGTGACGACAGAGGGTAAGATGGTTGGATGGCATCACTGACTCAATGGACATGAGTTTGAGCAAGCTCTGAGAATTGGTGATGGACAGAGAAGCCTGGCGTGCTGCAGCCCATGGGGTGAAAAGAGTCGGACATGACTGAGTGACTGAATTGCACTGAACTGAACTGAAGGAGCAAAAATATCTGTGTTTAGAAAACTATAGAAATCAAAGATGACACAAATAGTATGATGTATGAGATTTATCAGTACCATGTTCATATCAGTACCACACTCTTGTATTAGAAGAATCAATATTGTAAAAATGACTATACTAACCCAAAGCAATCTACAGATTCAACGCAATCCTTATCAAATTACCAATGGCATTTTTCACAGAATTAGAATAAAAGATTCAAGAGATTCAATAAGTGGTACTGGGAAAACTGGACATGTAAAAGAATTGAAATTAGAACACTGCCTAACATTATACAGAAAAATAAACTTAAAATGGATTAAAGAACTAACTGTAAGGCCAGACATTATAAAATTCAAAGAGGAAAATTCACAGGCAGAAAACTCTTTGATATAAATAACGGCAAGATATTTTTTAATCCAATTCCTGGAGAAATGAAAATAAAACAAAAATAAACAAATTGAACTACTTATGTTTAAAAGCTTTTTCACAACAAAGGAAACCATAAGCAAGATGAAAGGACAGCCCTCAGAATGGGAGATAATATTTGCAAAGAAAAGCAATTGACAAGGGATTAATCTCCAAAATATATAAATAGTTCATGGAGCTCAATATCAAGAAAACAAACAATCCAATCAAAAGATGGGCAGAAGACCTAAATAGACATTTCTTCAAAGAAGACACACAGATGGCCAACAAACACACGAAAAGATGCTTGATCTTACTAATTGTTAGGGAAATGCAAACCAAAACTACAAGAAGTATTACATCACACCAGTCAGAATGACCATTATCAAAAAATGAATAAACAATAAATGCTGGAGACAGTGTGGAGGAAAAAAAGAACCCTCTGACACTGTTGTAGGAACATACATTGATAAAGTCTCTATGGAAAATAGTAAGGAAGTTCCATAAAAAACTAAAAATAGAGCTACCATATGACCTAACAATTCACTCCTGGGCATATATCCAGAGAAAACCATAATTCAAAAAGATACCTGCACCCCAGTATTCACTGGAGCATTATTTACAAGAACCATGATATGGAAACAATCTAAGTGTCCCTCGATAGATGAATGGATAAAGAAGATGTGGTACATATACACCGGAATGGAATATTACTCAGCCATAAAAAGGAACGAAACTGTGCCATTTGCAGAGATGTGGATGGACCTTGAGACTGTCATACAGAGTGAAGTAAGTCGAAGGGGAACACAAATATCGTATATTAACGCATATTTGTGGAATCCAGAAAAATGGTATAGATGATCTTATGTATAAAGCAGAAATGGAGACACAGATATAGTAAACAAAGGAGGAAGGGGGCTACGGGATGAATTGGGAGATTGGGATTGATGTGCATACCCTAGTGATATTGTTAATATGTATAAAATAGATAACTAATCGGAACTTACTGTATAGCACAGGGAACTCTTCTCAGTGCTCAGTGGTGACCTAAATGGGAAGGAAATCTACAAAAGGGGGGATATATGTAAACATATAACTGGTTCACTTTGTTTGTTGTACAGCAAAAGCTAACACAACACTGTAAAGCAGCTGTACTCTAATAAAAATCAATAAAAAAGCAAGCCAATTCCTTAAATAATTAATTATTATTTATTTCTTATACAATATATGCACACATCCTATTGGTTCTGCTTCTCTGGAGAAACTCGACTAATAGAATACCTGACAAGTAACTGCAATGTGAAACCTGGAACAGGAAGGAGAGATTAGTAGAAAAACTGCAAAATTCAAACAAAGTCCTGAATTTAGGTAATCATAATGTATCAATGTTGATTTTAAATGTGTTAAATGTGCCACAGTAATGTAATATGTTAAAAGGAGAGGAAGCTGGTAATACTCTGTAGTATTCTTGTAATTTTCTGTAAATCTAAAATTATACCAAAATAAAAACTTGGTTTCAAATGATAACAGGTATTGCGTGATCCCTCTTTCTCAAACCATGTCTAAAATTACCTGTCATTCTATTTGTACTTATATTTGTTCACCAAATTTAGTAATCTTTACTTTGGGAAATTATTTACCTCTTCCTTTGTACCTTTCTGTATTTCTTGAATTTTTTAAAACAATAATAGACATTATTCTATAAAACAATAAAGTCATTCTCTAGAACATCTGAGTCTGTTTGACAAAGGGATGTTTAGAAATTATCCAAATCTAAAAGCACTGTGATGTTTGATTTGGTGTGAGTTTCTAATAACATGCTTTCATCTGTAACACTCTCCTTGTGAACCTAAAGGTGACATTAAGATGAGGCTCTAAGTTTATTAACACTATGCCACAGAACTAGAAGAATGACCAGGTAACGTTGGAATAAGATCATATTGTTTTTGACATACATAAGCTAATGTTCTTCATGTCTGTGTTACTTTTGCTTTTTGCCAGCTGTAAGCATCATAAAGGAGGAGAAGGGAAGGCTCTTGGTTGCAGTTTTGCAGTTCTGATCAGTGGACCAGTGAGGCATCAACAATTGTTAGAGATCCGTATCCACAAGTCACAGCAGAGCTTGCCGTTGAGTCATGGGAGGGATTGGAAGGACAGCTTCCTCAATGCCCTAACCAAAGAAAACTGTTTGATGCTCATTCTTTTCATCCTCTTATTTATCCTCTTTCATCTTTGTCCTCTTCACCTTGTCTATACTTTCCTGCCATCCTGCTTCTCTTTTGACTTTGACTATTAGGTACTTGCAAATTCTCGGGGGAGCTGCTTCTTTTCATTTTCACTCTAAGACCATGACCTCTTTGCAGATAGGAATAGTTATCTTCTTCATCCCCATGTCCCCATCGCCTAGCATAGTCCTCACCTATCAATCATGGGCTGGGTTGTTGAATGGGTGACTTTGAGATTGGAAGGGATGGTGATGTCTATGAGCTCAGCCTCACTGCAAATGGAACCTCTGGGATTTTCTAGTTCTTACTCATCCAAATTCTATCTCTCTTTTTACCTATTGTTTTTCTTTCCCAGCCTCTTTCTTCCTATAATTTATTTGTGTATATGCTTATTCGCTTAGTCATATCCAACTCTTTGTGACCCCTTGGACTGTAGCCTGCCAGGCTCCTCTGTCCTTGGGATTCTCCAGGCAAGAATACTGGAGTGGGTTGCCATTTCCTTCTCCAGGGGATCTTCCTGACCCAGGATCAAACCTGCATCTCTTGGGTCTCTTGCATTGCAGGCAAATTCTTCATCCACTGAGCCGTGGGGAAAGCCTGTAATATATGCTAGCCTTATTGTCCTTATTCTGCACTTTTTGAGTGTGCCTACTCTAGGGTCATTCTGCTGTTTGCATGAGGTCAAGTCTTCCCTTTAATTTTTGTTTCTAGAAAGTGATCATCTATGCTGGTGGTTCTTAAACTTGATTGGGCATCAGAATCACTTAGAGGTTCTGTTAAAATACAGACTCCTGGGCTTCAACCTCAGAGTTTCTCACTCAGTAGGTCTGGGGGAGGGCTGGAGGATTTGCATTCCTAAGTCCCTAGCGAGGCTGCTGCTGGTCCAGAGACCATGCTTTGGGAATCACTGATCTATGTGCTTCAGAAGTACTAGCCAGTAAATTGTCTAATCTCCTCTGCTAGGGAGAAAAAAGAAACAGAGTTTTCATTGTCTAGGACTTAACTGTGAAATAAAAGTAATGGGAAGAATATGCATGTTTTGTTTTAAGCTCAAAGTATATAAAGGTTTTTTTCTCCTTATAATCATCCTTCTTTAATTCAAACCATTCCGTAGACCATAAGTAAAGTTAAAACTGCTTCCAGAGAAAAGACTACTGATATTTCTATCAGAGTATATAAAAAGGTTAATTATGGTGTGCACATCTTTAAAGATCTCCTTGCTGTGTGAGCCATCTCCAGAAATACTTGCCATAGAACTGAAATAGAAATGATTATATGAGTAAATTATCACCCACACTCCTTGCATGCATCATTTCATACCACAAGCCTTTTCTCTTTTCAAGGAATAATGGTTTTACATTTTACTTTGTGATGGCACTCTAATTGCTAAATATAATAGGGGCATTATGCTACAAAGTTAAAAGATTTCAAGTGAAAAGATAAGTCAAATATAGTCATCTCATCCAGCCAATGATTTCTTAAAGTGTGCTTCTCTCTTTTTCTCAGCTGTCCCTGAATTCTGATCTCTCCCAGGATGACTGAAACCAAACACCATGGCAGAAAAAAAGCTTAAAAGGGATGCTAGAATTCAACTAGTCCAGGCATCTGTGACTCTGACCCGCTGGCCAACTCTGGCCCACCATTTTTGTAAAGAAGATTTGACTGGAGGGTAGGCATGCTTGTTTGTTTACACATTTGGATGACTGCTTCCACTCTACAGTGATGGAGCTAAGTGGTTGCAACACAGACCATGTGATTCAAGGGCAAAAATATTTACTGTTTCACCTTTTACCAAAAAGGCTTGCTGACCCCTGCTCTAGTCCAGCCTGCTGATTTGGCAGGTGAGATAACTCATCCTGAGAGAGAAAGTGGTAACTCAATGTAATGCATTCAGAGACACAGGACTGCAAATGCCAGACATCACCCTCAACAGCTCCTATGAGAGCTTTGTCCCCAGAGAGTCATAGCAGTCCTTCATATATTAAGTAGAGAAGGGGACATTGGGGTAAGTTTGCATCTCATTACAATTTTTAAAGAGGCTTGTATATGACAAACCCAAAAAGAACAGTGTGACAGATGTGTGCGTTGATGTTAGTCCAGGATGTATAACGGCATCGTTGTGTTTTTTTTTCACACATGCACAAAACACATTAACTGCCTAACATCTAGGGCCCATTTCAATAATGAGAAAGTCCTTCTCTTTGATGGGAGAATCGTGAGGATCATCTTGCCTTCCACAAAATGTACTAACATTCTGTCATGTAATATTCTTGAGTATCCAGAGCTTTCAGGAGAATGTGCCTGATGGTGTGAATTCTCTCCTCAAGGTATTAGACTCACAAATTTGACAAAACCATATGGCTCTGTGTATATGTGAATTTACAGAAGTGTTTTTATGGAGTTCGTATATCTGTGTCTAAAATGATACCCTGTTGCTAGGTGTCAATGGTCCCCGAATCCCTTTTATTTGTTCGTTAAGAAAATATCTATTCTACTGTTGCTGTTGTTCAGTTGCTCAGTCATGTCCAACTCTTTGCCACCCCGTGGACTGCAGCACGCCAGGCTTCCTTGTCCTTCACTCTCTCCCAGAGCTTGCTCAAACTCATGCCCATTGAGTCAAGGGTGCCTTCTAACCATTTCATCCTCTGTTGCCCCCTTCTCCTCTTGTCCTCAATCTTTCCCAGCATCAAGGTCTTTTCCAATGAACCAGCTCTTTGCATCAGGTGGCCAAAGTACTGGAGCTTCAGTTTCAGCATCAGTCCTTCCATTGAATATTCAGGGTTAATTTCCTTTAGGATTGATTGGTTTGATCTCCTTGTTGTCCAAGGGACTCTCAACAGTCTTCTCCAACACCACAGTTCAAAAGCATCTGTTCTTTGGTGCTCAGCCTTCTTTATGCATGTTTTGACTACCAGAAAAATCATAGCTTTGTATGAACCCAAATTCTATGGTTTCAGGTAAATGCACAGAGTTGTACAATGAATTTCAGAGGAATGTTGTCACTAAAAGAACCATGATGTTACTTGGTCATTCATCAGTGCTTTATTGGATGTCTCTTCTGTGTCAGGAACTCATGTGCTGAGATGATACACAAAGAGAGTAAAGGACCTCACTGATAGGGGAAGCAGTCCTCTAGAGACATGCGGCACAATATCCCTGAATGCTCTGCCACAGAGAGAGCGATGGAAGAGACAGAGCAGAGTCCTGGCAGGTGAACAGGGGCTTACTGTGCAGCCCTGCCGTGCAGCCTTTGACACAGTCTCAATGTTACCTCTCTTGGGAGCCTTTCTTGACTCCCAAGTCTTATTTAGACATCCTTTTTGGTGTTCCGTAGCCTATCACAGGACTTTTCTCACTGCCTAGGGCTTCCCAGGTGGTGCTAGTGATAAAGAATCCACTTGCCAGTGCAAGAGACATAAGAAACTTAGATTTGATCCCTGGGTCAGGAAGATTCCCTGGAGGAGGGCATGGCAACCCACTCCAGTATTCTTGCCTGGAGAATCGCCATGGAGAGAGGAGCCTGGTGGGATACAGTCCATGGGGTTGCAAAGAGTCTGACAGGACTGAAGTCACTGAATACACACACACATGCGCACGTGCACGCGCGCACACACACACACACACACACACACAGAGCCTTCAGTAGGTATTCAGTAAACAGATGCATGGTGAGTGAAAGAATGAATGGGTGAGCAAATGAGGGAAATAACATAATGAACAGACAAAAGGCAGAAGTGTGAACCACTATGGCCTGTACAGGGAACTGCTTATATGGCTAGGAGATGGGGCATGGGGAAAAGGGGGCAGTCCCACTGGGAGAAAAGTCCAGCGAGTAGATGAGAGGAAGGATGTGGTGGACCGTAGACCACTCTAGGAGCTGGCACTGCAATAAGTATATCAACAAGTCCTTGTTGGCCCCTACTACATGCCAATCCTGTGTTAGGCTCTGGGGGTATAAGATCTGGCCTCTGCCCTTGTGGAGTTTATTGCTTCACTGAAGCATATTAATCATGGTTACACATGGGCTCTGGATACAGACTGCTTAGGTCCCAGTTTTAATTTATCCTTCACTAGCTATGTGGCCTTCAGCTTCTTAGAACTTCATTTCTTTACTTATAAAGCTAGAGTAATAATAGAACCTACCGCATAGTTGTTGTAAAGGTTAAAGTGAAATAGTATATATAAAGATGCCTCACACATAGGAAGTACTTAATAAATATTAGGCACTCTTATTGGGAAAACAGACATTGAACAAAGAATTTAAAGTGTGTTGAAACCGTAATTCAAATAGATACATGTATCCCCAACGCTCATTTCAGCACTGTTTGCAATAGCCAGGACATGGAAGCAACCTAAATGTCCATAAATGGATAAGGACGATGTGGTACATATATACCGGGGAATAGGCTCAGATGGTAAAGAAATTGCCTGCAACGCAGGAGACCCAGGTTCAATCCCTGGGTCAGGAAGATCCCCTAGAGAACAGAATGGCTACCTACTTCAGTATTCTTGCCTGAAGAATTCCACGGACAGACCACAAGTTTGCAAAGAATCAAGATGCAACTGAGTGGCTAACACTTTCACATAGTTGCAATGATTACAGTGAGATAGTGTATAAAAAAATGCTTCACACATAGGAAGTACTTAACAAATACTAGGCACTTGTACTAGGGGAAGAAAAAGAAAACATTGAACACACTGAACAAAAATTTAAAGTCTATTGGAACCATAATTCAAAAAGATACACACACCCACACCCCAGTGTTCCCTGAAGCACTGTTTACAATAGCCAGGACGTGAAAGCAACCTAAAAGTCCATCAGTAGATACATGGATAAAGAAGATGTGGTACATATATATGAGGGAATATATGGCCACAGAGAAAGAACAAAATAATGTCATTTGCAGCAACATGGATGAACTGAGAGATTATCATAAGTGAAGTAAGTCAGACAAAGACACATATCACATGATAGCACTCATATGTGGAAACTTCTTTTTAAAAAATGATATAAGTGATTTTATTTACAAAACCTGAGACAGACTCACAGACTCAAAAACAAACTTATGGTTACCAAAGGGGAAACATGAGCAGGGGATAAAATTAAGAGTTTGGGATTAATAAACACACACACCATATATATAAAATAGATAACCAACAAGGACCTACTGTATAGCACAGGGAACTCAATATTCTGTAGTCGCCTATATGGGAAAAGAATCTGAAAAAGAATGATAGCACTCATATGTGGAAACTCTTTTTAAAAAATGATATAAGTGATTTTATTTACAAAACCTGAGACAGACTCACAGACTCAAAAACAAACTTATGGTTACCAAAGGGGAAACATGAGCAGGGGATAAAATTAAGAGTTTGGGATTAATAAACACACACACCATATATATAAAATAGATAACCAACAAGGACCTACTGTATAGCACAGGGAACTCAATATTCTGTAGTCGCCTATATGGGAAAAGAATCTGAAAAAGAATGAATATATGTATAACTGAATTACTAAGCCGTACACCTGAAACTAACACAATATTGTAAATCAACTATACACCAATAAAATTTAAAACAATAAAGTGTGTTGGAGAGCTGCAGAAGGTGGGCCCAGACTGCAATGAGAATGTGATTGTGGTGGATGGTGACAGGCACAGGAGCAGCTGACACGATCTGGAGGTTCAAGGGACTGGGTGGAAAGATGCTCTAAACTAAGGAACACCTTGTAAAAGGGGGAGGATTCTTGCCAGAGTGATTTAAGATGCACACCGTTCTGGCTACAGCTAAGGTACTGAGAGGGAAGAGGGGCGTGACTGGAACTGAGCTGGAGAAGCAGGCAGAGGCCAGTACGGTGGGCTTTAGGAGCCGTGGTGGCATTGGGGGCTTCATCCCAAGTTAATGGGAATCACTAAAAGGATGAAGCATGAGGGCAGCAAAACCAGAACTATGTTTTTAAAAGATGTAGAGAAGTGGACATATTCAAGAAAGCAGAGGAGCTGAATGAATTGGTGACTGGCTGGATGTAAGATGTGAGGGAGAAAAGGTATAACACATCTCCCAGATTTCTGGATTGAGCTGTTGAAGGGATATGTACTCTTTACTTAGCTAGGGGGCATGAAAGAAAAAGCAGACTCATCATTTAAAATTCTCCTAGATCCTAAACACACTCATTTCTGGAGTGAAAGTTAAAGTGTGTGAGTTGTGTCTGACTCTTTCAGTTCAATTCAGTTGCTCAGTCGTGTCCGACTCTTTGCAACCCCATGAATCACAGCATGCCAGGCCTCCCTGTCCACACCAACTTCTGGAGTTCACTCAGACTCACGTTCATTGAGTCAGTGTGTCATCCGGCCATCTCATCCTCTGTCGTCCCCTTCTCCTCCTGCCCCCGATCCTTTCCAGCATCAGAGTCTTTTCCAATGAGTCAACTCTTCGCATAAGGTGGCCAAAGTACTGGAGCTTCAGCTTTAGCATCAATCCTTCCAAAGAAATCCCAGGGTTGATCTCCTTCAGAATGGACTGGTTGGATCTCCTTGTCCAAGGGACTCTCAAGAGTCTTCTCCAACACCACAGTTCAAAAGCATCAATTCTTCGGCGCTCAGCCTTCTTCACAGTCCAGCTCTCACACCCATACATGACTCTTTGTGACCCCATAAACTCCTCTGTCCAAGAAATTCTCCACTCAAGAATACTGGAGTGGGTTGCCATTTCCTTCTCCAGGAAATCTTCCTGGCCCAGGGATCAAGGCCAGGTCTCCCGCATTGCAGGCAGATTCTTTACCATTTGAGCCACCATCACATGCCAAATTCCACATTAAATTCATCTCATAAAAATTTTCCCTTTGAAGTTAGTACTAGTTAATTTGTTTGTATTTAAGCCAATCAACTTTTTTGTAGATCACAAACATTTCACAAGTTCTTGAAAACCCAGAGGACCTAGACCATTATCAATGATGACCACATTCACAGGCTATGGTGGGTTATGGAGTGAGTGAGTGATGAAGTGAGGACAATGTGAATGGATTTCCTTTTCACAGGCATAACTAGGAAAGAAACAAAAGAGCAAACAAGAGTATAAAGTCCAGGGAGAGTATGATTTATTGAAGATTAGAGCTTTTCTGCTCAACATCACTTATTATCAGAGAAATGCAAATCAAGACTACAACAAGGTATCACATCACCCCAATCAGAAAAGCATCATCAGAAAGTCTACCAATAGTAAATGCTGGAAATTGATGTGGAGGAAAAGGAACCATCCTATACTGTTGGTGGAAATGTAAATTAGTACAACCACTATGGAGAACAGTATGGAAGGTCCTTAAAAAACTAAGAACAGAACTACCGTTTGCTCTAGTAATACCACTCCTGAGTATATTTCCAGAGAAACCATAGTTTGAAAAGATACGTGAACCACAATGTTCATTGTAGGATTGTTTACAATAGTCAAATTATGGAAGCAAACTCAACGTCCATTGGCAGAAGAATGCATAAAGAAGACATGATATATACATAAACAATCAAGCACTACTCAGTCATAAAAAAGAACAAAATAGTGCCATTTGCAGCAACATGGACGGACCTGGAGACTGCCATGCTAACTAAAGAAGTCTGAAAGAGAAAGTCAAATTTATCATGATATCACTTAGATATGGGATCTGATTTTTAAAATGATACAAATGATCTTATTTACAAAACAGGAAGAGACTCACAGGTTTTGAAAACACAAATTTATGGCTACCAGAGGAGAAACATTGAGGGGAGGGATAAATCAAGAGTTTGGGATTAATATACACACACTGCTGTATATAAAATACATAACCAACAATGACCTACTGTGTAGCACAGGAGCTTTATTCTATGTTCTGTAATAACCTATGTGAGTAAAGAATCTGAAAAAGGGTGAATATATGTATAACTGAGCCACCTTGTTGTACATCTGAAACTAACACAATATTATAAATCAACCATACTCCAATTAAAATTTTTTTAATTAGCGATTTTTTACAGAGCTTGAAAGAAAAGAGTAGCCAAAGAAAAATTAAAGACACAGGAGAGACTATCAATATTTGATTAAAATGCTACTTGAGGAGAGAGCAGATAGGAAGGGATCCGGAAATTAAGTAGAGTTCCCTTCTTCAAAGTCCCTCTTTCTCTGAATCCAGATGGAAAGAGAAGAGGACACGTGAGTGGAGAGACAGTCATACCCTAGAGCTATTATTAATAATGTTAAAAATCAAAAAAGTGCCTCCAACACTTCCACTCAGTATAGTTCTTCTTAATACCAGAGAGTACAGTAGGGCCACAGGGAGGTTAGAGCAGTTAGCAACTCTGTTTCATAAATAACCCCAAAGTTCTCTGTAGGAGTTTTGCATAGATGCCTTTTTGGATTTGCCTCTGATTCTTTTAAGAGCAGGGGAGAGGCAAGTGCCGTTTGGGAGTAAAATGTCCACCCATTTGTGTCTAGCAAATTGATCTATCAAAGGTACCATCTGATAGATTAGTTGATACACACAAAGAAAGCAAGAGGTATACGGACAGTGCATTATGCCTTCGGGACCACTGGGGCCACATCAGCAAGTCACTGCCACAGTACTAAATGGTTCCCTTAATGGCCTCAAAGAGTAAAGCACCCTCCAAAGAGCGTCAGATGGTGCCCATGATCATTTGCCCTCTGAGACTCAAGAGTGATTACAAGTACTTTTCAAGAGTTGGGTCACTGGCTCAGTTCCCACTTTGCAGATAAGGAAACTGAAGTTTATTCTAGGCCACTTAGCCCATTAATGACAGAGCTTAGATTAGATATTAGCCAGCTAAGGTGGTTAACCAATAATTAGCATTGCTTTTCCAGTGATCATCACAGTAAATGTTTATCACTCAAAGTGTAATTGTTCACAGTGAAATACTCCATACAGTTTTCCCCACAGAGTAGACAAATGAGTCCAATAAGTTGAAATTGATTGTTGATGGATGGTTTCAGTTGTAGAAGTTTGAATGAAAACTCAAGTTAATATAGGTGATAAGAATTGTCTTCATGAGAGATGTTGAGGGTAGGTCCCAAATATGAAGAGTGTGTTTTTCAGGATTATGTGCTGACTAAACTGTATCATCTTTGAAGGTGTAGCTCAGAGCTGAAAGGGGCTTTGAGATCCTCAACTCAAGAATGCTTTTCACAAATGAAAAAATTGGTCCCAGAGTTGGCCTTGAGCCTTAAGTTTACAAAGCAAGAGAGCCGAGTTACCTGAAGGCAACAAGGAAACCAGTCCATCCTAAAGGAAATCAACCCTGAAGATTCATTGGAAGGACTGATGCTGAAGCTCCCAATACTTTGGCCACCTGATAAGGAGAGCTGATTCATTGGAAAAGACTCTGATGCTGGGAATGATTGAGGGCAGGAAGAAAAGAGAGTGACAGAGGATGAGATGGCTGGATGGCTTCACTGACTCAGTGGACAGGAGTTTGAGCAAACTCTGGTAGATAGTTAAGGATAGGGAAGCCTGATGTGCTGCAGTCCATGGCGTCGCAAAGTCAGATACAACTGAGTGACTGAAAACAGCGAAGAAGAGGGCCCTCCCAGAACTGCAAGTCTAGAGGCACTTCCAGAGAGGTAGAGAGAGTATTACACATGGTCCCTATTATAGCTCAGGCTTATTATTAAAAAGGCACCAATCCTTTGCAAAATATTCATTCAGTTACAAGATCTTCTCCTCTTTCAAAGGAAACAACAACAACAACAACAGCAACAACAACAACGCAAGAAAAATTAGTTACCAAATGATAAGCATGTAAACTTTAGGTCAAGAAAGTTCTATCCCAGGTCTTATCCACCTCTACACTTCTAAGCTTACTGGCATGGCCAAGGGCTTCTAAAATTTTGTGACCAGATGCCAAGTTGTGAATTTTCTAAAAAGAGAAAAATAAAGGGCTGCTCTGTGAGCACAATTGAACCTTGATTATTTCTGATGATGCTTCTTAGTATAGTATTATGAATGTGCTATTCTAAAACTTATATAGAAGAGCAGTGGTGTGTGTAAATTTTGCTAAAATGGTAGCTTTTTTTGGTCAGTGGACCAAGAATGAGGGAAGCCCAGGGTTCTGGAATCACATGGAATGGGACATTGGTTTTTTTTTTTTTTTCTGATCTTGTCTTAGTGATTAGAGTTAGGACATACATGCCAAAATAACCCATTTGAATCAAAAAGAGGACTTCCCTGTTGACATCTTGGCTGAGTTCACTGAGTTATGCAAACATAAAGAAAGCAGACTTGAATATAGGCAGAAGGGTGGCTCACACAGGAAATTCAGCTTTCTTCCCTAAATAAGAGATGCCTGTGATTATTAACTAAATAAATACAAGGGTAAAATAATTATTGATATAATTACATCAATCTCTTTGGGGATTTAGGACTTCTCTAACCCCTATAAAATAGCTATTAGTGAATTCATTCATTAAGAATAATCCCTTGCATTATGTACATTACATATTATACATTACAGAGCATGTTCATCTCTTAAGAGTTTGTTGGATGTTCACAACAAATATAACCTGGGCAGGGCAAGTATTATTATCCCCACTTAACAGATGAGCAAGTTGAAGCTACAGATGGTCCAGAACTCTTTCCATAGACCACACCGTCTCTCCAGTCCTGTTAGCAGTCTGTTTCTGATGAATAATAACTTCTTTGCTAAAGTAACAGCTGAACCTTCAAGCTCTACTGTCACTTAATCTATGTGTTGACCCAAGATGTGCCCACTCTGCCCTGGAAACATAAGTAGTGTGCTGATACATCTTTATTCTATTCATCAATATGTCTTTATGAAGTTCACCAATGTGTCTTTATGAAATTCAGGCAGGTTATCTTTTTCTAACAATAAATATTGAAATATAGCAGCAATATTAACAAGAGCCAGGACATGGAAACGACCTAAATGTCCATTTGCAGATGAATGGATAATGAAGATGTGATATGCACATATACAGCAGAATACTACTCAACCACAGAAAAGAATGAAATAATGCTATTTGCAGCAACATGGACAAACCTAAAAATTATTATACTAAGTGAAGTAAGTCAGAAAGAGAAAGACAAAAACCATATAATATCACTTATACGTGGAATTTAAATATGACAAAAATGAACTTACTACAAAACAGAAACAGACTTACGTAGAAAACAGACTTCTGGTTGCCATGGGGGAGAGTGTATGGGAGAGGGATGGAAAGTTTGAGACTAGCAGATAAAGCTATTATATACAGAATGGATAAAAAGAAAGTCTGTATAGCACAGGGAATTGTATTCAGTATCCAGTAATAAATCCTAGTGGAAAAGAATAATTTGAAAAGAATGTATATATGCATATAACTGAATCACTTTGCTATACAGCAGCAATTAACACAACACTGTAAATCAACTAAAATAAATTTAAAAAATAGGAAAGAAAAGACTAAAAAAAATTAAGGAAAGTGCATATTAAACATGTTTCCAGTTGATGGAAGGAATGTAAAAAACATTCTAATTAACAATTTTGTTAATGGCTCTTCTCACTTTTCTGGATGCTGTTATCCATGCTAGTGAGTTTGGGACTTTGGCCGTAACAGTTCTCCCTTTCTCCAAAAGCCATTTTCATTCAGACTCCAGTTAAGGTTACCTAAGCTACACTTTTGCCAGCTTGGTGGAAGGTCTGAGTGCCTCCAGACTAGTGCTCCCTAAGAATCTGTAAAATATTCTTTGCATGCCAGCTGTTGTGATCCTTTGATCCCTCAATTTGCATATGGTACATTACTCAGTGAGAGAGTTTTCTTTCTGTTTGACCAAATGCAGGTGCACAATCATTCCATAAGAGTTCTCATAATTGGCCATGTAAATTACCTCTCAGATCCAAGGTCTAAAAACATTAGTTTCTCACCATGACAATGAAAACCCACAATATTTGTACTCTTTTTCAGTCTTCTTTCTGCACATAGCAACCTTGTCAATGGCATCAGTCATTGTGGGAAGGGTGTTTTAGCTGGCCCAGGTTTGTATATTCTTTTTTTCCAAAACAATAAATAAGTAGTGAAATATATTGGTTCACTTTGTTTTCTGAAAGAGTCCACCATTTTTTTTTCTTTTTTCTTTACTTAAAAAAATCTTCCCAGGTACTTAAGAATTCTTGGGCTCTATCTCTCAAATATTATTTTTTTCTTCTGCAGCCATTTTCTATAAAAATGTACTCATCTCATACCAAGAATACCAAACTGAAATACTCAGGTGGAAAAGGGTATTTTTTTCTTCTTTCTCAGTTACACTTACATGCACAGATGCTAACTGGAGTATAGTAAAGGGCTTATGAACATTTAGACATTATAGAAAACCTGGGCCTATTAAAATATGGAGTGTCTTTAGCCTTAATTTTATAACCAGAAGTCAAAAGGATATATGAAAGATCAAATAGAAATAATAGTTTATCCCATAACTTTTTATAAAATATTAAAAATTATATCACATCTCTTATAAAGAAAAATGTATGATTTTTCACACAAACTGAAAATTTCATTAATAATTCAGATTTACTCATCAAATATAAGATGGCTTTAAATGTACTGATTCTCAATAAAAATAAAGTGAATTTTTTACTGATATGAATTACTATTTTACTAGGGGCTTCCCTCGTGGCTAAGATGGTAAAGAATCTGCCTGCAATGCAGGACCCCTGGGTGCGATGCCTGGGTTGGGAAGATCTCTTGGAGAAGGGGATAGCCACCTACTCCATATTCTTGCCTGGCAAATCCCAAGGATCGAGGAGTTCGGTGGGCTACAATTCATGGGGGCCCCAGGGGTCAGACTCGACTGAGCAACTAACAGTTTCACTTTCAAAGTTTATAAAAGTATTAAATAAATGTACAAAAGAGGAACACAAACATTCTCTCTAAATGATTTATTTAATTCTTAAGTATTGTTCAAAGCTTGGGCTGATACCAGGAAAGACAAGAAAAAATTCTTTCTCTGCTTTTTCTTTAACTTAGTTTCCAAGCCAAACTTTATAATCACATTTAGGGTCACCAAACTCTGAATGTTTATATTTTATAGAAAGGAAAAGGAGCATTAGACTTGTCCTTTATATGTCAAATAAGGCACAGTAGAACCTTACGTTGATTTCAATAATAATTAGATCAGAAGGAAATGCCTCCTTTTGTATTATATGATATCTGTGGGTTAAACTCAGACTTACCTTCTCACATCCCACCTCAACTAACTGAGCAGATCTCTTCTCTGGACATCACACAGGTAGCCTGTGTTGATAGAGGAGGGAGCCTGAGACACATGAATTCGGACACCAACTTCAGCTCAGAAAGACTCAAGAGAGTTCTAGTTCCAATAGGCTTTGCAGAAAAAAAAAATAATGTGCCATAAACATGAGCAGTTTGCCCAAATTCATCTTAAATATGCCTTCTGGTCAGCTATCTTTACTTTCTACAGATTATCAGGCCACTGGGAGAAAGAAAAGGATTTTTGCAAAGTATTTGTCCTTCCAAGAGGCTGCATTCTGGGTATGAAAATGTGTCACCCCTATAGCCTTTTTCCTGAGAGTCTACCAGTCATCTGCCCTCACTCATCCTTGCCCAGAGCTCAAGTCCCAGGCTCCTTTTCACGTGGGATTGTTTCTTATCCACTTTAGACTGTGCCAACTTGCTTTCTTCAGCACATTGTTGGTGCTAAATAAATGGTGTGATTTGTAGTAATAATGGTGATGCTAATGAATCTTAAAACATCTAATTCCAGTGAACTATCTGCGATGTGAAGGCTGTAGAACACACGGTTGACTAACAGTGATAATGACTGAAAACGAGGTGATAAATTACTATGCAGATTGCTGATGACCTATGATTGTTTCAAAAGGAGGGCATCAGCCCTATCCCATTTAAACAAACATACATGTAACATTATAGACGTGCAGGGCTGTACCTATGCAGTTGTTTTTTTTGTTTTGTTTTGTTTTGTTTTTTACAGTAACCTGCTCCATAAAACACAGGGACACCAAACAACCTGGACAAACACTCTTGAGGTCGAGGGCCATGAGAGGTAAGAATTAGGTCTGTGTTTGTCTTTTCTTAAATATTACATTGTTCCTGGAACTGTAAGCATAACTTTAGAGACTCCACCAACATAAACACAAAACTACCTAGCTATGAGCCTGTGTTTACACAGTCCGGATCAAAAGCATAGACATCATTCGAGTTCATTTGCTGTCAGAAATGTTCTGATTCCTCTTCTGAAAAGTAATGATAATTCATAATTTGATATCATTCACTCTCAAGGTTCATTTAAATTTATAAATTTTATAAATGGCCTCATATATATTATATATAAATATATATATATATATTTACCAGCTATATATATGTGTGTGTTTTTTTCCATGTTGCCAGTACTTTTTTTCCTTCTGAGTAGCATTGTTCTTTTCTAAGGAACTGATTGTGTGGCAGATCTCGGATCATTGCAGGGAGCACAGATGAAAAGCCTGTTATTCCAAAGGATTAAATTACAATTCTTAGTGAACCATTGCCAGGCTATTTTTTTCAAACCCAGAGAGAATTGGAAATAGGAAATGTTATGCCTTGAAAAGGGATGGATACCACTGAGTGTCTGAGAAAGAATACCCATCCTGGTAGGTGTTATTGAATTCTCTTCAAGTAAAATCATGGAGCAAATAAAAGATGATTAAAAAAAACCCATAAAATATCCAAATGACCAGGAATAACAACTGAGTTTGTAAGCAGTAATGATATCATGGGATGAATTTTATTGAATTGTAAAGACAAACAAGGAAAAGAATCTAACAGATGCATTTTCACATGAATATACAAAACTGATTCAGATTGCAACCTCATTTCAGCATTTTCAAGGCCTAAGAAATATGGGGGCAGGAGGCCTAATATTTGCAAATCAGCAATAGCTTGCATGTGAGCTCTCTTGGGAAGGATTATAAAATGTAGTGGGGAAACAAAATGAAAGAGTCTGTACACCAGTTACCTGGAGCAGGATAAATAATCCTTCCCCAAAAGTCTGACCTGCTAAAACTAGGAAAATCAGTTCTTTTTTGAAATTCCTAACACCAGGGAAGTATCACATCAGGTGGGAGAGAGTAGAATAAATAAATTCGGGAAAGCAAACACCATAGAGAAAAGATGTTTCGAAGTTCAGTTCAATGGAACTGAAATTCAAGTCGGAAATATGCTCATACATTTGGAGAAGATAAAGATTTAGGTGTCCAAAGGCATGGAGAGCTTGAAGGAGAAAAGAAACTGACAATTTAGACCAGAGGGAGTCTACAGAATGCGCTGTGGTTTCTGCTAGTTTATCACCGTACAGATCAGGAACAAACTCCACATGAAGTGCTGCAATGAACAGTCTGAAAATACACACTGAGAGTGTCCCCTATCTCAGGCACATGTCAAGTGTGATGCTAGGTGTTTGGGATAAAAAAATGGATGAGAGACAGTCTGCTCATTAAGAGTTCACCATATATCAGAGAAATGAGAGACATAAACAGATAATCCCAGTAAAAGAAAATGGAGCAAATGCTACAAGCGTGAGTGATGTAAAGGAAGCTGAAGAGGGACAGTTTGCTTTGCTGAAGAAATCAAGAAATGTTCTGTGCACGCTCAGTTGCTGGTCGAGTCTGAATCTTTGTGACTGCTTGCACTGTGGCCTACCAGGATCCTCTGCCATTGAAATCTTCCAGGCAAGAATACTGGAGTGGGTTGCCATTCCTGCTCCAGAGGATCTTCCTGACCCAGGGATCAAACCCACATCTCCTGAAACTCCTGCATTTGCAGTCACATTCTTTACCACTGAGCCACTTGGGAAGCCTCAAGAAATGCTTTGGAAAGGGGTAATGTTTGGATTGGAACTTGAAGGATGACCAAGAGTTCTCTGGGCACAAAGAAAACAGACACAAAGAATAAGGTGCATCTAGTGTGATGCGTTCAGGGCCTGTGAGGCTGGAGAATGGTGGGGTCAGACGGTGAAGGGCCTCCTGTACTGTGCTGAGGGCTTTGTCAACCAGGTAAGAGAAAGACAGCATTACTAGCTTTGAACCAGGGGGATGACCATCTAACTGTGTCTCAGAACAGAAGCTCTGGCTGTGAGAGGTAGGGTAAAGCTCAAGTCTTTGGTCATTGCAGTAGAAGAGTGAGAAGACGAGAGGATGGATTTCATAGACACTTTGGAGATGGTATGAATAGACTTTCATGAGGTATTACATGTTAGGATGAGGAAGAGGGGAAGTTGAAGGGGCCTCAGCTCCTAAAATGGTGATGCCATTGACTGAGATAGAAAACACTGGAAAAAGAATACAGCATTTATGCCTGTAGCAGGTGAGGCCAGCAAATCTGTAGTTAAAATTCTCCTTGTAGAGTGGAGACGTCTCCAACTCAGAGAGGGTCAGCCAGACGTGTCCTCACACGCCGCACCCCTCTATGTCCTTGAGGAGACTCTCAGCCGAGTGCAGCTCTTTGCAACCCCATGGACTACAGCCTGTCAGGCTCCTCTGTCCATGGGATTCTCCAGGCAAGAACAGTGGAGTGGGTTGCCATGCCCTCCTCCAGGGGATCTTCCCAACTCAGGGACCAAACCCAGGTCTCCTGTATTGCAGGTGGATTCTTTACTGTCTGAGCAACCAGGGAAGCTCTGAGGAGACTCAGGGGGTCAGCGAACATGCCACTGGAATTTTACTTAATTTTTAACCTCCATAAAACAATATTTTGAAAATAGGCATATTCAAGTGTCACATACAAAATGGTAACCCAATAGAGGCCAGCAACATGCTTCGTGGCTTCCTCAGGTTAAATCTCTTGGTGCAGCCCTCAGGGCAAATGAAGCTCCTTCTTGTCACAGAAACAGAATGATGACCTGAGGTCTCCAGGTAACTTGTTTAAGAACTCTGTTTCCCACAGTTCAGCATTGTGATCAAGAAGAATCTTGATAATACACAAGAAGAAATCACAGAAATAAGTTTGTTGCTGAAGCTCATGTAAGATGATAATTTTTACTAATCCCCTAATTTTAATTTTAGGTATTATCAAAACAGTCTTGTTTTTTCAGTGAATTCGAAAAAATGTGATAAATAAGAACTAACACGTTTACTAAAAATATTCTTCCTATCTATTTTATATATTTGTGTGACTCTTTGTAAGATTTTTTCTGAAAAGAGGGTTCTACTTCTAAAATAGTCTTTTAAAAAACTGAATGTAAAGTGCTTCTTTTTTACTTTTCTAAACTACTTCTTTTTCTAGTGGCTTTTATTTCTGAGAGCGTTAAGGAAGTCTTCAATGTACTGGACTCATTTAAAATTCTAACCCCACCCTTTCTCTTTCCTCACACACATCCATATTTTTCTCCCTGTTCCCCACTTTGCTTTCTGAGCTTCATATTTGTGTTAAAACAATAACAAAAACAATCTGATTTGGCAGGATAATAATCAACCAAAATGTGTCCCTTCTGTTTTTCATTTTTGCTTGATTGCAACATCAAAATGCAAAAATGAGTGAATTATTTTGAAGTCTGGGCTTTGCAAACACCTGTTTACAGATGTGAATGTGTGAATTTTCCTACTAAACAACAGCAGTAGCTTACTCTATCATTTTCACACTTTGATTGCAAAAAAAAAAAAAAAAAAAAGGCGGCCTGGACATATCCTGGCAAAATATATTCAAAGGTTATGGCAGCAGCTGATATTTTCATGGAAGAATAAAAATGTACATTAGAACTTATAGCTACCAAAGGGCAAAGGCTTCAGATTAACAGATACACACTACTATATATAAAACAGATAAGCAACAAGGGCACAGTATATAGAACAAGGAACTAAATTCAATATCTTGTAATAAACTAGAGTGGAAAATTCTGAAAAAGAATATGTGTGTGTGTGTGTGTGTGTGTGTGCACGCGCGCGTGTTTCTGAAGTACTTTGCTGTATACCTGAACATTGAAAATCATGATACTAGATGCTGGGGCTGGTGCACTGAGACAACCCAGAGGGATGGTACAGGGAGGGGGGTTCAGGATGGGGAACACGTGTATACCTGTGGCAGATTCATGCTGATGTATGGCAAAACCAATACAATATTATAAAGTAATTAACCTCTAATGAAAAGAAATAAATTTATATTAAAAATAAATAAAACTTTTTTAAGAAAAAAAAAGAAAATCAAATATACTTCATAAAAATTTTTTTAATTAAAAAATGTATGTTAGGACAATTTACACTTATTTTATTCCTCTATACAATCTTATATAAGCAATGATCAACTCCTCTGTCTTAAGTAACTTTTTAATGTGTTATGTGAATCCATCATCAGCTTCTTGATTGAGTCTCAAGCACTAATCAGGTCCCTCACAAGTACACTGGATTCTAAGACATCATTCATCCATCATGAAGAGTAAGTAGGATCATAATGACTAATCATATTAGCATAATTTAGAAATGCAAAGCATGAGTAGCTTCCTCCCCCCGAAGATTTGTAGTAAAAACATTCACACAATAAGACTGCAGTGACTCATTACACCATTGGCTTGTTCATATTATAACATATTTATGTGCCCAGCAAAATGAAACCATAAAACCACCATTAACAAGCAGAGGAAAGAGATTCTTTTTTTAATCAAATTAAATGAATTCAGGATGAACACACAAAAAACTATTTCAAAGAAGGGTAACTGCTGTCTTCTGGTGTCCTCTAAGACATTACAAAATCCAGTCTCACTAAACATCTTTTTAGTAACCTATATTTTGTACTTCCCACTAAGAACCACTTTCTTCCCATAAAACCAAACTGTGAGTTCCAGGTGAAGTCACTGCCTATCACAAAAGCACTAAGGAAAATTTTCATGAAGGGAAAATTCATTCTTAGGAAAAACAAACAAAACCCTTTACTACTGGGGGAAGACATCCCACTTACAGATAGTATTTTTTAGTGAAGTTGCTCAGTCATGTCCGACTCTTTGCAACCCCATGGACTGTAGCCCACCAGGCTCCTCCATTCATGGGATTCTCCAGGCAAGAATACTGGAATGGGTTGCCATCAACACCCAAATGGATATAAATTCCCTGACTCCCTCTCAGGACTTTGAGTGTCTGCTTTAGGGCTGAATTGGCCTGCTAAATGTTTGCCAGCACTAAGCAAGTTGTCTTAGATGCAACTATGAGAAATGTCAAACAGTTCTTGCCTTCTACAAGCTTACCATCTAGTGAGGAAAGCAGAAAGGGAAATAGGCATTTAAATGATAGTATTGAGGGTTCTGATCTGGAGGGATTAACAGGCAAAATGTCCTGAAGGGGAGGGTATAATGACAGTGTTGATTCTTGGAAGTCAAGCGGGAGTTCAGGGGAAAGGACACCAGGGTGCAAAGTCTTCCAAGCAAGAGTAGCCTGGAAATTTAAGAAACTGAGAATAGCTTGTGATCAAATGATCCTTGAATATCCTAAACCACAGATTACAAGGGAGAAAGGGGCAAGAGACAAAGCTAGAAGAGGTTCAGGGGACCAGAATTATCAGCTTCACAAATATACAAGGGCAAGGGTCTACCAGAGCATAAGCCACACACGGCACCTGCCCTCGGGAGCCGATGCTTTAGTAGGGGAAACGGACTTTTAAAAATCAACATAATGTCAAATTGTGATCGACACAATGAAGAAAACAAATGGGTGAAACTGTAAGAGAAAGAGTGGACGCCTCTGAGGAGGTGAGGTTTGAAGGGTGAAAAGGGGTGAGATCATGAAGGGCCTGGTGAACTTTATTAGGGGTTTTATCTTGATGCTTATCCACGAGTTTGAGTAAACTCCAGGAGACAGGGAAGCCTGGCGTGCTGCAGTCCATGGAGTTGCAAAGAGTCGGATATGAGCTAGTAACAGAGCAAAGACAATCCATGTTTAAAGGTTTCAAGTACAGGAGAGATGCAACCAACTTGTACTTTAGATAAATTATTCTGGCTGCTGTGCAGAGTCTTGAGGAGGCAGGAGGAGAAGGTAGGGAGCTCAGTTAGATGGCTTTTCCAATGAACTGGGTGAGAAATGATTTCCTAGTGCTAGAACATTTTAGTGACAGTGTATTAGGTAAGGGTAATATTAAAATCTTTAACAATCAGTTTTGCATGAGCATTAATTCATCAGGATAGATGGATGATAACTTTAGCCTTGAGCGTCTACAGAATTGATGTTTTCAAACTGTGGTGGTGGAGAAGACTCTTGAGAGTCCTTTGGTCAGCAAGGAAATCAAACCAGTAAATCCTAAGGAAATCAATCCTGAATATTCATTGGAAGGCATGATGCCAAAGCTCCAATACTTTGCCTACCTGATGGGAAGAGCTGACTCCTTGGAAAAGACCCTGATGCTGGGATAGATTGAAGGCAGGAGGAGAAGGGGGTGACAGAGGATGAGATGGTTGGATGGCATCACCAACTCAATGGGCATGAGTTTGAGAAAACCATGGGAGATAATGAAGAACAGGGAAGACTGGCATGCTCCAGTTCATGGGGTCACAGAGTTGGACATGACTGAGCGACTAATCAAAAACAAGGGTCTGCAGACATCTCTCTGCCAGGCCAGGCTGGATAGAGAGCTGGCACCCAGAGGTGAGGCCAACACAATTGGAGCTTAGACTAGCAGCTCTTTGCAACCAGCATGGAAGAATTGATATTTCAATATCTCAGCAACAGATACAGCTGTACTTGCCTGGGATTAGGTATACAGAGCTAGGAAAGATCCAAGAGATGGTTAGGAAAGAGAAGGCTTACATTTGGGTAATGCATAAGGTGAGCAAAAGGGAGGGGTTATTGATGAGGCTCTGGTTTCTGTTGGGCAACCAGGTAAATTCATTTATTTGTTCAGTCATATTTATTCAGTACTTTATGTTTTAGACACCTGAGAGACCCAAAATGTCAAGTGGGCAACTAGATATGTGAGACAGGAAAAGGGTAGGTGGGGGGAAGCTCTGGGCTGAAGGCATAAAAGGTGGGAGTTTTCAGCAAGTCAATTAAAGCTAAAGAGTGGAGGCCCCCAAAGGAGAGAACAGAACCCAAGACGGAGCCCTGAGTAACTTTGCCATGTAGAGATTGTCAAGAGAAGACTGATGGCAGAAAGCGTGGCTACTGCCATGCAAGGAAAACCCATCCTGTGAGGTTTCAGAAGCTAAGAGTGGGGAGTGTTTCCAGGAGCAAGGAGTGGCCGGCTATGTTGTAAGCGGTGGCGAGAGTAAGTAAGAGAGGACTGGAGTCTCTGAGGTATTTAGCAACACAGAGATTGCTGGTGACTCTGATAAGAGCAATTTCAGAGGGCGGTGAGCACAGAGGTCAGATTGTCTGGCACTGGGGGTAAATGAGAGGTAGGGATGTAGAGATAGTAAGTATAAGGCAATTTCTTGCAGTGATGTGGGATTTTGAGTTGTTTTTTTTTGTTTTTTGTTTTTTTTTTTAGGGAAGAGGCTTGAAGAAGTTTAATTGCCACTAGGAGAAGCAGTAAGGTATTTTGATAGATTCTAGGGGTCAGCAAACTAGAGCTCCTGCCTGTTTTTTGTAAATAAAACTGTATTGGAACCCAGCCATTGCCATCCACTTATGTATTATCTATAATTGTTTTTACACTACAAGAGCTTACTTAGCTTAGTAGTTGTAACAGAGACCCTATGACACAAAGTCAAAAATATCTACTCTCTGACCCCCTTAGAGAAAAATTTGTAAGCCCTTGGATTAAAGTATTACATGCCCATTTAATTTCCACAGAAATACATATAAATATGTACCATATATAAATACATACATAATGACAAACTAACAATTTCCCAAGTCAAAGGTACTATGGAAACTCTCCCTCATTCGTTTACCAATTTACCAATTAAAAAAAAAGACTCAGCTACCGCTCTTCTGCTCATAACATGTCTATTGTTCACGATATAAACCCAGTTTATTCACTTTGGCAAAACTAGTATCTGGTGCTAAGCCTGACATGTGATAGGTGCCCAGTAAATTCTGATGCCCAATAAACACCTATGTGTTTCTGCTGAAACACAGAAGAGAAGGTGTTGGACTAGGGTGCTGCACTAGGGAGCTGCCTGGAGCAAGAGGTCTTTTTAGATTTGGGTCAATAGCAGAGGATGGCCAGGGTAGATGAACTTACTGCGAACCATCCCCGTGAGGTTTGTGGAGGCTAGGGTAGAGCACTTTCTTATAGTATGAGTCCAGGGAGTGAGGGGAAAACGGCTTGTGGGCATCTGGCTAAAACTGAAGAGGATCCTTGATGTGAAAACAAGGTCACTGAGTGGCAGTTTGTAGTTTGGCAGCAGGAAAGGGCAGTCTGCACGGCTCTTTGTTTGTTGTGATGAAACAGAGAGCAGAGATGAACTGGATTTATGTACAGCTCAAGCCAACTTATTCCTTAGGAGCTTGTGTTGCTCTGTTCAAAAGTAGGTTAAAGCAACAAGTCAAAAATGAAAATTTCCACAAATATTTTATTTAACTGAAAACAAGTGTGTATCAGTTGACCAATCTTTTGACATAAGGGCAAGGCCTTTGAGTGCAGAGCTTTACTCTTGAATAAAGCACACCCGTAACATATTAAGGCTTCCCTGATAGCTCAGTTGGTAAAGAATCTGCGTGCATTGCAGGAGACCCCAGTTCGATTCCTGGGTCAAGAAGCTCCCCTGGAGAAGGGAGAGGCCACCCACTCCAGTTTTCTTGGGCTTCCCTGGTGACTCATATGGTAAAGGATCTGCCTGCAGTGAGGGACACCTGGGTTCGATCCCGGGGTTGGGAAGATCTCGCGAAGGAGGGCACAGTAACACACTCCAGTATGCTCGCCTGGAGAATCGCCATGGACAGAGGAGCCTGGTGGGCTACAGTCCATGGGGTAGCAAAGAGCTGGACACGACTGGGCGACCAAGCACAGTAACATATAACATATTACCTGAGATTTAAAATATGGGTGTCTTTCAAAGAGAGTGAAAACTTGCAGAGAAAGGGGAATGGACCTGAGTGCAGAATGCTTCTAGAGTTTTTCCCACAATCTATTGCAGCTATATCACTCACACTTTATGAAGCTTGTGCATAGAAACAACTCTTTTTGTCTTTGTATTCCATCTATTTATGTGATACTTAATGAAACCACATCATTAAAATAACAAAATGCAACTGTCATAAACAGATGTGGGAAACAACTGCTTCTCAGGGAGCATACAGTTCCTAGGAGAGGCTAACCTACTTTGTTCTGTGTGCGGGAATGCTGGGGGATAGAGGGAGTGGGCAGTGATTCTGGTGAATCCAGGAAAGGGAGTTAAGTGAGACTGTTTCTCTGAGAGGGAAGTCGAAGCCTGTCACTGTGGTCGCCCGCCTCGCCGATAAGGAGAACGCCACAGACAGGATTCTTCTGACATGCAGGTTTATTGTTACAGCTCTTTTAGGAAGTGGCGAGAGGGCCCCGATGCACGGAAAGCAGTTGCTTATATAGCCCAGAGGGGAGGCGTGTCAACCTCTGATTGGCTCATAACGTCAACCTCTGATTGGCTCATAACGTCAACCTCTGATTGGCTCATAACGTCAACCTCTGATTGGCTCATAACAGAACACTGTTAGAATCCCTAATTAGCATATCTGCCTACATATATGCGAAGAACCAGGAAGCAGGAAACCGGCGCCATCCTGCAATGGCGGCTGTGGCTCCCGACATGTCACGGGGCCTCAGCTGGTGCTTCCTGAGTCACTGCCAAGCTGCCAGCCTGGCTGGGTCCCCTGAATATTGACTTGGGGCAGTTGTCCCAAGTCATCACACCCTAGGGACTGTGCAGTATTGTGCATTGGAAAGCATGCCGTGCACACTCGCTTTAGCTTCTTCTAAGTTGTAATATGGGAATAACAGCTGACTCCTCTTCACTATGAAACTACTAGAGAATTACAACTGCCAAGAAACCAGCCTTATATATCACCTAGCTGATTTAGCTTTGCAAGGCATAGTTAACATTTCAAACTGCTGAATCTAGATAGAGACAGTATCATCTCAGTAAGCATATTCTGGCAGCAAGTCACATGGTAACTAATAAAGAATACCCAAAAGAGCAGGCAAAGATCACTGGACAATATAAAAGTCGGTAATCAAAGCAGTGGTTAATATGTTTCCACGAACTGAGACTGGGGAGCTCACCTTTTACAGCAAATGCCTAGTCAGTTTTCTAATTTATTTTATGCTAAGATTAGGTTAATAAAAAATGATTGTATTCTCTGCTGTCAATACTTTGGAAAATTATTTCCAATAGTTTGGAAATGAGGGAAATAAGATTTCCCTGTAAGAGTTAACTGCAAAATCAAGAATGTCATTGATTAAATATAGATATGCCATCTCTCAAGAGTCAGAATACTTCTGATATGAAACCTTTTATAAAACACAATGTTCTATATCAAGACATTAATCAATAGTAGAACTTGGAGGTGCTGAAAAGGGTCAAATACTAAGACTCAGAAAGGTTACATGCTATGTTCAAGGTCCCAAAGTCAATGATGAGTTAATCTAGTCTATAACCTCGGTCTCCTAGGTCCTCATGTTTTTGTTATCATAGCACCCTACTTCTTACTGGAATTTTCTGATTAGCTGGGATCAATTCACCCTTAGAGATCTGGTTACTACAGCTGAGGAACAAACTATCCTACAACTCAATGATAAAATACTATTCGTAAACCACCAATGGTAAAATAACCATTTATAGGGCTTACTCGGAGAAGGCAATGGCAAAACACTCCAGGACTCTTGCCTGGAAAATCCCATGGACGGAGGAGCCTGGAAGACTGTGGTCCATGGGGTCACTGAGGTTTGAACACACTGAGCGACTTCACTTTCACTTTCATGCACTGGAGAAGGAAATGGCAACTCACTCCAGTGTTCTTGCCTGGGGGATCCCAGGGATGGGGGAGCTTGGTGGGCTGCCGTCTATGGGGTCGCATAGAGTCAGACACGACTGAAGTGACTTAGCAGCAGCAGCATAGGGCTTACTGGGTCTGTGGGTCACAATTCACGCTGGAACCCTGGGGATGACTAGGGGCTGGGATCTCTTGAAGTCATTCCTTCACATGGCTGCTGACTGATGGTGGGCTATTGCTGGACCCCAATACCTAAGAGCAGCCCCTCCTGTGCTACAGAAGTAGCCTGAGCTTCTTCGCAACATCGTGACTGGCTTTCAAGGGTGAGCATCACAAGAGAGTCAGGCAGAGGCTGTACTGCCATTTATGACCCAGCTGGGTAAGTCCACAACATAGCACCCAACATGACATCCACCTCGCCTCTTTTCGTTGAGGCAGGCATTAAGTTCTACCTTGCTTCAAGGGGAAGGAGATGGATCTTCAGCCCTCGATGGCAAGGTCCTTGATCAGCAATGTGGGGCCAGAAATATTGCTGTGGCCACTTTTGGAAATTACCATCTTCTGCAACTAGAATTAAAGCCTTCTTTACAAGGAAAAAAAAAATAAGAAGGAGAAAAGAAGCAGTGAAACAACTAACAAATCACACCTGAAGGCTGAGTATGCCTGCTCCCATTTCTCTCCCTCTGGGGAATCTGCAATCTGTGCTTACTGGCAAATTGAACAGGAATAAAGCATTTTAACTCAACATGATTGAAGCTTCTTTGAATATTTCATTTAACTGTCTAGTTTGGTGTGTTGGAAAGTATGTTTATAGGATAAATCCCTAGCATAAAAGCCTTCACAATGAGGAAAAGGGAAAAGCAATTTTAATTGAAGAAATTATTTTTTAAAAATAGATCATGGACTAGACTGAAAAGAAAACATCAATAAATCTCCTAAAGCACAAAGTGCACAGACATGCTCTGACCACAGAACAATAAAACTATAAATTAGGAACATTTAAGCAGAAATTTCCCACCCACTTGGAAATTCAAACATACCCTTCTATATATCTCTTGGGCATAAAGGAGGAAATATGTTTGCAATCATAGAATATTTTGAAAATAAAAAAATGAAAACATGCAAATCAAAACTAATGAAATATGGCTGAAGCTATATTTAAGAGGCACGTAAATCAGCGAGGAAAGAATCGCAACAAGGCAAGCAGCACCAGCAATGGCTGGCACTTTCTATTCTAGGAGCTTTACATGTGAGGATTAAATGAGTCAACACAACACCCTACAGGCAGGTACTATTCTTTTCATTCTCATTTTACAGAGGAACAAGTTGAGACACAGGAAGGATAGTGATTTGAGCAAAATCACCCAGCTAGCCCCTATTTTTCCAGGTCCTGGGATTACACAGTGACGTAGAAGGTAAAGGCCACGCTGTCTTAAAGTTGTGAGCTCCTCATGAGGACTGCACCAATGCCTTCCTGGCTGGGAGGAGCAGAAGTGCCTCTTTGCTGCTGCTGCTGCTAACTCGCTTCAGTCGTGTCGGACCCTGTGGGACCCCATAGATGGCAGCCCACCAGGCTCCCCCGTCCCTGGGATTCTCCAGGCAAGAACACTGGAGTGGGTTGCCATTTCCTTCTCCAATGCATGAAAGTGAAAAGTGAAAGTGAAGTCACTCAGTCATGTCCGACTCTGTGCAACCCCATGGACTGCAGCCCACCAGGCTCCTCTGTCCGTGGGATTTTCCAGGCTAGGCCTTCTCTAACAGCACCCCATCTGAGATAGGGAGGGAGGCCTTGTTGCTTCCAGGAGGGGCTGGAAGCCCAGGCTCCCCGTGTGGTCTCTATGGGGAGGGACGGGAGGACAGCAAGTGCCATCCCTGCCTGGTGGGGAGGAAAAACCTCAGCTCCCTATGTATCCCTCTCTGTCACCATCTTGTCAGGTATGTGGGGGTGCCTTGGTATAGCCTAGTGGAAGCTGAAGTCTAGGCTTCCCGCTAAGACTTTGCTGGCATGGGTGGGAATGGGTCAGTGGTTTTCTGTGGTTTGTCTAGAGGAGAGCTGTTTGTGCGTGTGTACTCAGCCACGTCCAACTCTTTGCCATCCCATGGACTGTAGCCCACCAGGCTCCTCTGTCCATGGGCTTCTCCAAGGAAGAATACTGGAGTGGGTTGCCATGCCCTTCTCCAGGGGATCTTTCCTGACCCAGGGATAACACCCACATCTCCTGTATCTCTGGCATTGGCAGGCGAATTCTTTATCACTGAGCCACTTGGGAAGCCCAGAACTGTTGAGATAATTCTAAAAGTTTTCCATTTCACTAGGATGACCCATTCCTGGTTCTCTGTCTAGGCAAAGCAGGCTTTGGTTAAGGGTTTTGTTTTGTCTTGTTTCTGTCTGTTCCTGTTGGTATTTGTGGGTTGCCAGCTTCTTCAGTTCCAAGTCTGGGATTTTTTGAGGCAAACAAACAACCAACATAGGAACTAACCATATGTCATTCTTTAGGTCTCAAAGCCCCTAGCTGATCTGCCTTCTTCTCTCTGCCTCTCAGCCTTCTTATGTTTCTTTTATATGTAATGTCCAAGGGTTTTTAGTTTTACTCAGCTGGAAGAATATGGGAAAGTACATCAACTTCATCTTCCCTGAAGAAGTTGTCTCTTATTTCAAGAAAAAAATAATCTGACAGGATGTGTTCATTCCAGGGCAGGAATAGAATGACGAGAGAATCACTCACTGGTAGTGATGGGAGGAGGGAGAAGAAAGGGCAGGATCCTGTGCACAGGTTGGCCTTAGATATGAAAATGGATAGTTCATCTGAACTATCTGTGACTATCTTGTGACTTATCTGAAGTCACAAGAGGGAAAGCTGAGAATCTATTACAAATGCAGGGAGGTTGGTGGTGGGTGGATGAGGATGCGCTTCAGTGTTAGACTCTACTGTCTCAGTGGAATAAGTGAGAAAGGGAAGCCCTGGGGTTTGCAGAGAGAGGCTGCTTTCAAAGATGGTAGAGAGAACTGATTAGAGAAATACAGGATTGCTAAGCATCCTGAAACTACATGAACTTTGAAGGAAACTAGTCGGCATAGTTGCTTGCTTTCCTCCAGAATCAGGTACAAAGTAGGCAGATAAGTAGGGGTTTAATCAATAACTGTGCAATGTCAGATGATAGGAGGGGAAAAAACAAAAGGACATGAGAGCGTGTCTAAGGAGCAATTATGATGATGGAACACAAACTCAGTACTACAGCGTGGCACAGCTCTAGAAGGTACTGTTTACATTGTATTCTGCAATACAGGGACCCTGCATAGATTCTAACATGCATGCATGACCTAGGTAAACGGACAGTAAATATTTGGGAGGGTGAATGAATTGGGAGCCCTAACAGAGTTAAAGAATTGTTAAGGTGAGACTGGTAAATGAGAGACAGGAAATGATGGCCACAGAGAAGATAACAGAAATTGAGATTTAGGAAGCGAAACAGGTATCGGAAATGAAAAGATCTAGAATATGAGAGGTTATAGCTGAAATGAGGTGGAGGATACTTAACAACCTGGATGCCCTTAACAAACTTCCCTTTGAGAATAACTAAAAACAATGAATAAAATATATAATTATACTTTTAAATGCATCAATGATCTGGCCAAAATGACAAAATGAACTCAAAGTATGTCCTAGTGGGATGACCCAGGCACTGATACTGGTCTTTGCACTGAGGGCTTTGACAAATCAGAGGATCTTAAGTGTTCACAGTGTTCCAGTGTTCACAGCCTTTAAAGATAGGGATGATATTTGACAAAGCAAAAGAGGGCAATTTCAAAGACTACATAAAGCTCAAAAGGTTATACTAGAAATAAAACTGTTCCCATAGCAGACAACAAGGACATCTACTTATCTTAAAATTTTGCACTGGTAAAGGGAAAAAAAAAATCTTTCCTGAAAGTTTCTAAGTACAAGCTAGCCCTCATGTGTGAGTTTTCTTACTGGACTAGCTCTACCTCAGTAGTCTTCATAACTTCAAGCTGAGAATTCAGTTTAAAGTGGCCCTCTTTAAGCATCTGCCAGAAACACACACAAATCCTTTTTAAATGAACTCCCTTTAATCTCAACTTCAAATAATTCCCAAATAAATATGTGTCCACAATTAAAAAAAGAAAGGTATAATGAGTGAGCCCCAACAAAACAAGAAACTCACATCACCCATGTAAACATTAGGTATTGGAAATATCAGATACTATAAAATTTATGTACAATTTATAAAGATTGGAGAGGCAGACAATAGGGAGTAATCATTTGCAGGAGATACGATTTTTAAATAGAAAGTATAACAGAATCTATATATCAAATAGAATTAAGATTTTTAAAGTAAAATTGATGCTTATAAGGTCAATATTTTAAAAATGCATTTCTGTATACCAGCAACAAATAATTAGAAAATGTAATTAAAAGATGCTGCTTACAGTAGTATCAAAAATATTAATTACCTAGGAAGAGACTTAACAAAATCCAAGCAAGGCCTGTATACATAAAATCATAAAAAGACTGAGTGAAATTAAACTTAAATAAATGAAAAGAGATACTATGTTCATGGATAGGAAAGTTCAATATTATAAAGTTGTCATCGCTTTTCAGATTGATCCACAGATTTATTTTATTATATTTAAAATCCCAACATAGTATTTATTTTGACTGGTGGGCATTGAGGGATGGATAGTGGACTTTGGTAAGTTGATTTTCAAGTATGTCACAGCTAACACTGAAAATCAGTTGAGAAAGTATAAGCTTTAAAGTGATGCTGAGAAAACTGGTTATTCATATAGAAAAAAATTAATCTGAACTCCTACTAACACCACACGCCAAAAATCAATTCTATGTGTATAAAATGCTCAAAATTTGGTACAGCTTTAAACATTTTTGAAAGTAATAGAAGAAAATGATCATTTCAATTAAAGGACCATAAGATTCTCTATGTCTTCCCTGGTGGCCCGGTTAGTGAAGAGTCTGCCTACAATGCAGGAAACACAAGTTCAATTTCTGGGTCAGAAAGATCCCTGGGAGAAGGAAATGGCAACCCATTCCAGCATTCTTGCCTGGGAAATCCCATGGACAGAGGAGCCTGGCAGCCTACAGTCCATGGGATCACAAAGAGTCAGACCCCACTAAGCAACTAAATCTAACCTACCAGACAGAAAAACATAGATAGTAGAGGAAATTATTATTCAAGTCAACTACATTAAAGTTTCTTTAGCTTCTAGATTCTGAACTTTTTTCTGTTCATTCAGAGAAACCATAACAGGAGTGACAAGATGAGCTACACACTGAGAGTGGGCTTTGCATGTGACAAAGGGTTAGTGTCCAGACCATGCACAAACTGTAACCATTAAGGAAAAAATACAACCTAATTTATTTTAAATGGGAAAGCAATTTGAATGGGCACATCACTGAAGGGAGAACATCAATGGTAAATTAACATATGAAAATATGTTGAACTTCATTTGTAATCAGAGAAATGTGAATTAAAATCACACTGGCATATTATTTCAATCTGATCAGATTGACAAAAATTTATAATGGTGAAATACACAAGAATTACAAATGTGGAGTCATTGAATTCTTATACTGCTTGGTGGAAGAGTAAATTTATTTCAACCATTTTGGAAAACAATTTGCATTATCTATTAGGTTGAAGGCACTGCATGCCTTTTGACCTAGCAATTCTATTCTCTGATGTTTGGTCTTGTACACTCAGCATGAGAGATAAGTACAAGATGTTCATAGTAGCATAGTTGTAAGAGCAAAAACTAGAAATAACCAAAGTATCCACCAACAATAGAATGGATTAACAATTATGGTACACTCATATAATTGAATACTATAGAGCAATAAACATGAGTAAACTGTAGTTATTTGCAATGACATGGATGAATTTCAGGAATATGTTATTATGTGGAAAAAGCATGTCTCAGAAAGACCCATATGGTAACATTCTAATTATATGAAGTTCAAAGCATGCAAATTCATATACATGGAGACATGCATATGTGTATGGAACGAATAGGAAGGAAGGATGAGATTGGAGTGGGACACATAGAGGCTTACATGTTCTATGTCTTAACAGGACAGTGGATTACGTAAGTGATCACTGTAGTGTTATTATTTTTAATCATTAAACATTTTATAAATATTCTTTCGTACATATTCAATACTTAATAAAATGTCAAGGCTCTTTGGAATTGAGGAGGTAAAAAGAGGTTTATCACAGAATGATTTCATGCTGGAAAGTTAGAAACAACTGCTGCTGCTGCTGCTGCTTCTGCTAAGTCGCTTCAGTCGTGTCCGACTCTGTGCGACCCCATAGACCGCAGCCCACCAGGCTCCTCCGTCCCTGGGATTCTGCAGGCAAGAACTCTGGAGTGGGTTGCCATTTCCTTCTCCAATGCGTGAGACTCTTAGCGTACCAGGCTCCTCCACCCATGGGATTTTCCAGGCAAGAGTACTGGAGTGGGGTGCCACTGTCTTCTCCGTAGAAACAACTAAGATCCCCAATAAAGGTCTGGTTAAATAAATTAAGGTACATATATAATACAGAACAGAATCTAGTCATGAAGGATTATGAGTCAGAAGTGCATATAGTAACATGAAAAGCTGTATAGTAGGTAAAAGAAGTTACAGAATAATATGATATCACATTTGCATAAGAAGCATAAAAATACACATACATAAAGCTATTAAGTGTTTAGTTAGTGCACCAAAAAGTTAACTGTGCTGGGATCTGGATGTTGACTATTAGAATTATGTTTAGTGCTTTTCCTTTTGATTTCCTCTCATTTTTCTCTACCAGAAACATTATTACTCTTATACCAAAAGAAGTCAGAGAAAGAGTAACAAAAAAATATCTGAGAAAGATCAGAAAGAATGTAAACATGAAATATTTGGAAATGACCTTCACAAAATATTCATGTTATTTGAAGAAAATTACAACACTATTCTTAGAGGTAAAAAAAAAAAAAAGATATTTGAAGATACATGGATCCATTGGTCTATCATCCATCAAGTTTCTGGCTAAAAGGCAATATCATGAAGATTTAACTTTTCAATTTAATTTACAGGATTAAAATAATCCCAAACAAAATCCCAGTGAAGTGATTTTTCTAATTGATAAAACAGTTCTAAAGTTATCTGGAAAAATAAATGAGACAATAGAATAATACAAGAAAGAAAGAAAGAAATATTGACAACAGAATTCTGAAAATTAAAAATTAAGAGGTTAGGTTTGTTCTAATGGATACATTTTTAAATGAATGATAGGAACTTGCCTGGTGGTCCAGAAGCTAAGACTGTGCTCCCAGTGCAGGGGCCCCTGGTTCAGTCCTTGGTCAACCGCCGTTGACACAATTAAGAGTTCTCCTGCCATGACTAAAAGGTCTAGGATGCTGCAGCTGAGATTCAGCACAGCCAAACGAACCAATGAATACTTCAAAAACTCTTTAAGAAATAAGTAAAATTAATGATAAAGCAACAACTACTTAACCACTATGATACAAACAGAAAGCTCTTGAATAGCTAGTACAAAGTGCTCAAACATCATTTTGCATTTTTAGAAACAGTAAATGTTGGAGGAAATAATGGTAATAGAGAAAACATAAGATAAATAATGTTGGAACAATGGCTCCAAAATCACTGCAGATGGTGGCTGCACCATGAAATTAAAAGACGCGTGCTCCTTGGAAAAAAGCTATGACCAACCTAGACAGCATATCAAAAAGCAGAGACATTACTTTGCCAACCAAGGTCCATTCAGTCAAAACTATGGTTTTTACAGTCGTCATGTATGGATATGAGAGTTGGTTGGACTATGAAGAAAGCTGAATGGTGAAAATCTGATGCTTTTGAACTGTGGTGTTGGAGAAGACTCTTGAGAGTCCCTTGGACAGCAAGGGGATCCAACAAGTTCATCCTAAAGGAAATCAATCCTGAATATTCATTGGAAAGACTGATGCTGAAGCTGAAACTCCAATACTTGGGCCATCTGATGCAAAGAACTGATTCACTGGAAGCTACCCTGATGCTGGGAAAGATTGGAGGCAGGAGAAGAAGGGGACGACAGAGGATGAGATGGTTGGATGGCATCACCAACTTGATGGACATGAGTTTGAGCAAGCTCCAGGAGTTGGTGATGGACAGGGGAGCCTGGCATGCTGCAGTCCATGGAGTCGCAAAGGGTCAGACACAACTAAGCGACTGAACTGAACTGAATGGCTAAGGAAGGATAGTTAATTTTTTACATTAAGATATATTCTAAAACAAATTTGACTATATTTATCTAAATTATAGATGAATTAATGTGAAAAATTTAAATCATTATACAGAGGAAACAGAAAATATACAACATATTCAAAATGGTATTAATATGTCACTAAATCCAATAACTTTGCAGGACCAATTGATAGTCTTGACTACCAACTTTCTTTTTCTTCTCTTTGCTTTCTTTGACTTCTACAACATACAGTGCCCTGATTTTCACCCCACTTTGGTTGCTACTGCTCCAGTTCCTTTGTAAGATTATACTCCTCCCAAAGCCATTATACATTTGAGTTCTTCAGAGCCCATTCTTTCTCTACACTGTCTCCCAAGGTATTCACATCTATACTCACAGCTCCAATTACCACCTCTACTCAAGCGACTCAAATTTAACTCTAGCCTAGCCATTTCTTCCCTATTAGTATAGGTCAAGATCATTGAAAGAGACAGGTGGCACAACAAAATGTATCATAATTAAGGAGACTGTAGTCATAAGATTATTTGCAGAGGGCTTAGGGAAAACAATAGAGAATCTATACTCCAGCATCTCAGGGAAATTTTCCTGCCTAGACTTTAAGTAGGAAACAGAAGTGATTAATGGAATACAAAGAGAAAAAAAAAAAAAAAAACAGAAAGGGATGGGAGGAAGAAGAGCAGGAGAAGCAGGAGGCAAAGGAAGAGGGTTTGAAGGAATCAAGATGGAAAGAGGAGAGGGGAAAGGGGAAGAGATGATGCAGGATGCAGATGCTACAAACACTCAGCCTTCACTCTTCCTCCTAACCTGCCTAAACCTCCCCTTGATGGAATGCAACCAGAAACCAGAGCACAGGGGAGCCCGGTGCCGGGGATACATGGAATCTTGCCTCCTCCCACACGGGTCAGAGTCTCTGGACAGGCATCAGAGTAGAGATGGGTGGAGACTGGCTCTAGATGGAGAGGCAGAAGAGATCTATTCACCTCCTACGTGGCCTCTTCTCTAGAACATGCAGGGGTATTTAAAATTCAACATGTCCAAGATTAAACTCATGAACTGCCCACTCTACAAGCTCTCAAGAACAAAACTAATAAAAAACAAACTGACCCTCTTTCAGTGCTTTCTGACTTGTCAAAGGGTATCAAGGTCAGGTCTGTATCTCATGACAGTGTAGGAATGGATTGGACTGGGGCAAGAGTAGGTGCAGATAGATAACTGAGGAGGCTATTCCATTAGTCCAGCCAGAAGTGATGCTAGAATGAACCAGGGAACTTTTGGAAATGATGAACACAAGTAGGTAGGTCGAAGTAGATAGGTTGAAGAGATGTTTAGAGAGCAAAATTGTTAGGACTTGTTATTAGAGTGGGTGTTGGAGGTAAAAGTAATGTGGTTCTCAAAGATGACACCTTCAGTGACATCCCATGGATCTTATGACAGAGACACAACTCCTTGACATGGACTATGGGCCCTGTGTGGTCAGCATCTGCCACCTCTGACCCTTCAACCTTCCACCTTCACCTTGCACCAGGCCCGTCTCAGGATGTGGACTCTGTTGACATTCTTTCAGTCCTTCCGGTTTCCTGTGCTTGCCCCTGAGCTGGACCTTTGCACCTGATCTTTCCACTGCCTGTAATGCTCTTACCCAACTACCTAATTCCTCTTATCATTCTGAGCTCAGTTACCACTTCCCCAGGAAAGCTTCCCTGACTTCCCTAACTCTAGTCCTCTTTTGAAACCTCTCCTATACTGTGTCCTTCCCTTCATAGGACCTATCCATTAATACTTACATGCATTTATGAGGCTTTTCAGTTAATTTCTAATATACACCAATGCCCCACCAGGGTATGAACTACAGGAGGACAGGGACTGTGTGTTTCTTGACTCACAATAGTCTTATTGTCTCTAATAATGCCTGGTACCTTGTAGTTCACACACAATGACACATATGCACACTCTTTAATGAATGAATGAATAAAAGTAAAAGCAATGGAATATATCATTAAAAAACACTGATGGGTTAATAGATTTAAATTATATTCTTACCTATATTAAACAAAAGTAAAGAATAAATTATAAGTATACACTTGAAGACATATTCACAATATAAAGAAAGACAAGAAGACTATTTCTCTGTAGAGTCCTTGCCATATCAGCAATACAGATGCTAAGAATACCCAACAAGAATTGACAAAAATGAAATAAAAAACAGCAATGACAACAACAAAACCCCATAGAACAAAAAGGGTTTTGATAAACTTTCACTGAAGAAATTCTCCAAATAAAAGTGACCTAAAAAATAAGGAAATACTATCTCATGGAACCAAAAGGAGAGGATGGCTTCTTTCAGGATCATAAGATGGTACCCAACAGTCACTGGGCAGGGGAGGGGGGGGCGAAACATGTTCTCTTGTTCACATTCATCAGGAGAGAAATGGAGTCTCTTTGCTAAAATACAATATAAGCCCTTCTCCTTAGCTTCACTGAGTCAGTTTAGGACCAAGCTCGATTAATTCTATCAGAGGAATGCCATATTCTGATTTTGAACTATTCGCTAGCAAGAGAGATTGGATTTTCACGTTTGGTCTGTGTTAATTGAGACCCATTCCTGGCACTGGGGTCAATTCCAGAAACCACAATGTTGCTGAGGAATCAAATACAAAGTTCACTGATATTGGCCATAGCCTGGGGGGAAACAGTCAACCTTCGGAGTGAAGCAGATACAAGAAAACAAGGACAGCAGGGAGGTGTCATTGTTCAACTTGCAAGCTTCAAGCCTGCTTGAACTTTACAAAATTATCATTCATTTAAAACAGCTTAAAAATTGATTTAATCTTTCTGGAGGGCAACTTGGCAATATATGAAAAACCTTGAAAACACTTAGGACAGATTTTGGAAAGCATGCATGTGTGTAGAAATAAGACAGAAACACACAAAAGTGTTCTTGTGGTTGTTCCTGGCTGGCAAGTTTATGGGTAATTTTTACTTTCTTTTAAATATTTTCCAAATATTCTTTAACAAGCCTAATTTTGTTGATTCAAACACAAAGAACATGAAGGAACCTGTTATTTCAGAACATGGACCACTTGCAGTCAGAAATATCCTCTGAAAGCTTAAGCAGTGGGAAAAGCAGTGGCAAGGTTTCATTGTCCTCTTAAGGGGATGAAAAGAAAACAACAATCTATCTGAATCAAAGATTCCAGGTTACAGAATCCGGGGGGTAGAAAAAGGAACAAGTCATAAAATCCTGCAGAAAGATATGTAGCTATCTACACAGCATTTAGCACGAGGTTTATTCTAATTCATGCTCTAGTTCAGCTCCATAGGCACCTGGCTAGAGGCCTTAGTGAGTAAACAGTTAAAGCCACATGACTAGACTGAGCTGGATCTATGGTCACTCTTGCTGACAAGAACAGGTAGGAAAGCTTTAAAAACATGAGCCACGGAAAACATCTGAACTCACTTTTAAGTGAAGAGTCTGAACACCTGGGATTAAGGAATGTGTGTTACTGAACTGGGACTTCCAACAGATCTTTAACCATGAGTATCAGTGGCAACGTTCTTTCTCCAGATTTAATTTGATCATTTCCCCCATTTTCCCCAGACCACCCGCTTGATTCTCCACCTTTCTGAGTAACCTTAGACAAGTCATTCAGCTTCTGCTGTAGCCTTTCAGAGAGAGGCTCTCTCATGGACTTCCCTCTATCTAAACATCTCCAGGGTTTCCCTGAAATGAAAGATCAGGAAAATCTATAAATTTAGCATAGCCTTCAGGAGAAGGAAATGGCAGCCCACTCCAGTACTCTTGCCTGGAAAATCCCATGGACAGAGGAGCCTGGTAGGCTACAGTCTACGGGGTCGCAAAGAGTTGGACACGACTGAGCAACTTCACTTTCAGGCTAATACTACTGTATTTTTACACCGTCCTTGTTTTGAGGGCTTACAAACAGACCTTTCACCTAGATAAGAAGGGAGTATTTGCCAGCATCAGATCCTATCCCATCAGTCTCCCAGCAGTTACAGCAATCCAGCAGCTCAGCCTGTGCCCACATGGGCCGTGAATGCACACGTGAGGACAGCAGAGAGGCAGGAAATGGGGTTAGGTTGATTTCCATCTATTAGCAGCGGCTTAAACTGGCGTGCTGGGCAGCTCCGTCTCCCATTGGCCACAGCTGCTGTGAACAGCAGGATGAGGCTTGACCTATATCTGTCGGGTGGAAGGCAAACCCTGAATTTGTTTGTAGCAAACTTCAGTGTTCCAGAACACCAAGTTTCCCTTGCGCTTGACCACATACAATATTTTTATCAGGAACCGTAATGTCCTCCACCTGCGGGGAACTTAACATCTTTGGGGTCCCCCCCTCCACCTCGATTCTTTTGCTTTCTTTCTCACTGCCTCTCTTCCTCCTGTTGCCCTGTGACCACTTCTGTCTCCCTGCATCTGTGTCATCCTCTGGCGGGGAGAGGTTGTGGTGGTCACAGCCGTGCTCCTTCGAGGAATCACGGTCATACAGGCCCTTCTCTGCCTGCCGCAGTTTCCATGTGACCAAGTGTACCCATCCCTGGCACTGGCACTTGTTACCCAGGTTAGCATGGCCTCATGCCTGCATGTGCCCTTCTGGGCCATCGACAGTTTCAGAATGTGTCAGTCACTAACACCACTGCAGCTGCAGACAGAAATACAGAAGCATGCCCAAAACATGGCTCCTAAACTTCCTACACAGTAAATGTTTAATAGTTTTTGAAGACCAGATAATTTCAAGATAGCATGCGAGTGTCTGGACATTGGTTTCCCCAGGTTAGAGAAGAAGCTGCTTGACCTTGCACTGAGGCAGTCAGCTGCAAACATGGCAGAGCCCCTTTCCTTTGTCTTGGGTCTCAGTCAATATGGCTGTTGTTTTGAGTCTCAGTCAGGAGGCGTGTGTATTTATTTACACTGACATCACAATGAGAAACTTCACCTACTCAGTTCTGCCGTCACACTACAGCGTCAGTGCACGGGGCTTCTATTTATAATGCAGAAACGGCTCTCCATTACCTAGTCTCATTTCTTCACTGGGGCCCTGTAGGAACAGAGAAGAATCCCAGATGATGGAAAATTATTCCAGCAACTCAGGTCCCCATGTACGCGAGCCACATCAGTGTAATTTGAGATGGGAAAGACCTATTAAGTCATCCCACTGATTCTCTGAGGGCATGTGCTGGTTTTTTCCCTCTCCAATATGCTGATCTACTTTTTAGTGCCTTTTCCAATTGTAAATGGCACAGGTGATGGGGCTTCCGTGCCTTCCTGGGGGACAGCGCAGCTCAGCCTCTAATAGGCCTCTCCATCAGGGCATGAGATCTGCTCAGCCACGTAAATCATCTTTGTTTTGACTTCCATTTCCACCCCTCCTCCTGCCGTCCCCTTGGACCACACTAAATTATTCCTCTCTGTCCCTGGTATTTACACCCTTCAAGTTCTTGTGGCCAATGAGCCAGTCCCTCTTAGCCAGAGCCAGTGGTCATGCTGGGAGACTTATCTCTTTCATCTTCCCCCTGAAGGCAGTCCCTTCAGGCTGATCAATCAAGTTTGTTGCTCTTAGATGAATGTCAATTGGTTTCTCAATAATTTGCCTCATTTCTCTGTCACTGGCTGCTCAGGAAAATCCCCTTTGTCAGTCTGTTGTTGCAAAATAAGATGATGGAAGTAGAATCTCTGCTTACAGCAAAACAGAGCGGACCTCTTCAGCCACCAGGCATTCTCCTGCCCCCAGGACACTGGCGTCACCCAGTCCCTTATCTTTTACTCTCTTGCTTGGGTGTGGAGCTACTGTGTTAATAGGACTTCGGTGTGTTTGTAGAGACAGGAAGAGGTAATATATATTTCATCCAACCAGCTTTCCTTGTGGCATATTTAGTTAATGCTCATTAACTGTTTAAATCATAGTTTGCTGTCCATCTCAATCCTCAGTTGGAAAAGCTTCCTTGAACTCCTTCAAGGGAAAGCTAGCCTCCTCTTTTCCATTAATGCTCCCACATTTCCTGATTACGAAAGAGGACGACATAGCCACACTGGACACCTTTGCCAGAGGGGGAGTTCCCCTGCTATGAGAGGGACAGACCTTGAACAAACTGAATGTCACTGCCAACCAGGAAATTTGGGGAGTGGATTTTGCGGTGCTAGAGTCAACAGTGTTCCAACCTGTCCCCTAATTCCCCTAAGTGCTAAAGTACCACATTTAATAAGGTCTTTCCTAATGTGCTCAATGTTCATATGTCTGCAACAATAATAACTAGCTTAATGTTTTATGATCTGTTTTCATCCAATTACTACTGGATCAGCCCTGGTATTCTTTGGAAGGAATGATGCTAAAGCTGAAACTCCAGTACTTTGGCCACCTCATGCAAAGAGTTGAGTCATTGGAAAAGACCCTGATGCTGGGAGGGATTGAGGGCAGGAGGAGAAGGGGATGACCGAGGATGAGATGGCTGGATGGCATCACTGACTCGATGGACGTGAGTCTGAGTGAACTCCAGGAGTTGGTGATGGACAGGGAGGCCTGGCGTGCTGCGACTCATGGGGTCGCAAAGAGTCGGACACAACTGAGCGGCTGAACTGAACAGTCACTAGAGGAGGAAATGGCACCACATTCCATTATTCTTGCCTGGAGAATCCCATGAACAGAGGAGCCTAGTGGGTTAAAGTCCATGGGGTCAAAGAGAGTTGGACATGAATGAGTGAGCATGCACACACTTAACAGTCACAACCACCTTGTAAGAAAGAAATTATCTTCTTTATTTTGCCAAGGAGGAAACTGAGGCTTAGAGAAGTTCCATTGCCCAATTTCACAAATACTCAGTTAATTCTCCTTTCCATTCCCTTTTGTTCTTCTCTTGAAATCTTTGGAAAATATGCTCCAGGAACAATATGTGAAAAGGCACTAACTGCCTACAGGTTCCTAAAGTCACTGGGGCTCTGGCCATTGCATAATATTTCTCTGTGCTCTTAGTTGGCAAAAACAGAGTGACTAGACGTCATTCACAGTTCAATAGGAGTCCTATGGTTTATCCACAGTATAATTCAGTTGTTATTTGATGACAGAGTATATTAAAATTTAAGACAGAGGCTGCTATCTCCTTCTAAACAACAATGTAATGTTGTTAGGAATGAGCTAGAAGTGAGCTTATCTCTTCAAATACCAGTTCAGACCCTGAGGGGATCTGTTTTTCCTGCAAAGTTGATAAAATTATATATACCTAAGATAAAAGAAGAAAGAACTATATATGCCAATACATGTTTATTGCATAATTTGAAGAAACAGAGGACCTGAATAATACTGTCTTTTTTGAGTAATTTAGAAAGCAGAAATATAATTTTCTACCAAATAGATGGCAAAGGAGGCACAGTATCCTAAAACTGTGCTAACAGCTAGGCAAAAGAGGGTATTGATTGCATCATTAATTTTCAAATAGTGCTTATCAATATTTTTAGTTTGGCAAAAATGGGATTACAGTAGGAGAAAGACCCATGCTGAAACAGTTTTATGCCATAAAAGATTGAAGCAACATCCAAACTGCCAGAAATTTGAACAAAATCCACATCATGAAATTATGCTGTTAAGTAAACTGCTTCTTTCTGTAGCCTGGCCAGAGAAAGCAAATTGTCAACATACAGAAACATGCAAAAATCTCTGTCTCTGTCAAAATGGAAGGCAAAATTATTCTTTCTCTATCAGTGTTAGGACAGAAGGCAGAATTATTCTTTCTGCGTCAGCTCCTGGGCCCTCTCTTGTCTCATGTGTAACTAATTCTAAATTATACTTTGTGGCTAGACTGATGGTCTGTAACTTTGTTGCAAGAAATTACTAAGTCAATGCATCCTTGAAGATGTACCTATGATGATTCCAGCTGTATTTCTTCATACCCAGTACTTGATGGTAAAAAAGAAAACCCTTATTGCTTAAAAAAAAAAAAAAAAAAAGTACTACGAATGCAATACATGTTTACTATATAAAGTTTAAAAATACAATGAGAGAAAAAAAAACACCTGATAGTTTTAATTTAGATGTAACCAATTCTGACACACCCTCCTACTGCCTTATCTACATAGCTATATATAATATGTGTATATATTCATCTATTGGTTTTAATCCTCAATAATACTTCTTTTTTCTTTTAGCTTAAGATCTCTGAAGCTCTTGCAGGAAAACTGATGCTGTTTTGAACTGATCTAAATAGGGTGAAAAATGCTTTAATTAAGTTTTTAGTAAATATATCTACCTCATAGGAATCCCATGAGATTTGAAATCTTTTAAAAGTACAAGACACCTTCTACAGCCAAACTTTGGATGAATACCTAGAAAATACATCACACCTGTTATTCCGCTCAGTATGAGTCTATACGAACATTTCCGTGGATTTCAGTGTGTATCAGTGACCTGCAATACAATACAAAAGGACTGGCCTTGTCTAAACCCAGCTTTGGGAATTAAGGGAAGGGGGCAGGAGTTTGATATCAGACCTAAAGGACTGATGTCAGTATCAGGCTCGTTTCTTTGCCCACCTACCTCCCCTGACCATGCACATCATCTTTGCTCCCAAGAACAGAGCTTCTCAGGAGTATTTTTTTTTTAAAAAAACATCTTCCAGCTTATTCTTAAGATAAGTCTCAAATACTGAAACATCTATAAAGTCCTTGGAACCCTAGACAGAGTTTTGACTTTCTACACTGTATTGAATATTGGATTCCATCAAATCTAAGACACTATTAAGTTGTACCATTATTTAAGTGATGCTAAGAAAAAAGATGCTGCCAATTACATTATGACATGCCATTAATTTCACATTTGATGCAATTTCAGAGATGTTGCTTGGAAGGAAAGCTCTGACAAACCTAGACAGTGTATTAAAAAGCAGAGACATCACTTTGCCTACAAAAGAGTATAGTCAATGCTATATTTTTACCAGTAGTCGTGTAGAGATATGAGAATTGGTCCATAAAGAAGAAAGAGCATCAAAGAATTGATGCTTTCGAATTGCGGTGCTGGAGAAGACTCTTGAGAGTCCCTTGCACTGCAAGATCAAACCAGTCAATCCTGAAGGAAATCAACCTTGAATATTCATTGGAAGAACTGATGCTGAAGCTCCAATACTTTGGCCACATGATATGAAAAGCCAATTCATTGGAAAAGACTGATCCTGGGACAGATGGAAGGCAAAAGGAGAAGAGGGTGACAGAGGATGAGATGGTTAGACAACATCGCTCACTCCATGGACATGAATCTGAGAAAACTCCAGGAGGGAGTAGAGGACAGGGAAGCCTAGCATGCTACAATCCACAGGGTTGCAAGGAATTGGGCATGGCTTAGCAGCTGAACAACAATAACACACACTGCATAAAGGAATGTTCAGTCACATAGCGTGAACAGACTTTTAGTGCCTACTACATATTAGGTTATGTACAGAAAATTCAAAATTAGAATAGATATCTTTGACATTTCATTTGTTTATTTTTTTGGATTGACATCAAAGCAAAATGTTCATATTTTAACATTTATGTTTCCATAGAGGATACTCATTTTTCCAGACCTAACTTTGTGGTCTCAGAGTGGGAGCAGAGGCCATCCATATGGTCTTGAGTCTCTTTATCTCTTTGTAATGTATCCTCAGAGACAACAAAACTTTAAGTTAGACCTCTTTTCAGTTCAAGAAGCATGTCTGGGTTCTTTCATCTTCAAGATTCCAGCTAGTCACTTAATTCAGTTTTTAAAAAATTCATCAGGTTTTGAAAATGCAGATTTATTCCAATCTATATTTATCATATCTTCTGCTTGGCCAGTTTAATTACCGGATTTAATACTTAAAGAGAGTGAAACTCAGGCCACTTAACTGATTTGTCCCTCAGCATGCAGGGAGGTTCTTTTTTGTCTAGGTAAGTCTGTCCAACACAGAGTACAATCTTGTTCAGGCTCTTTTAATCTTTCAGACCCAAATATGTTCTTTCAGTTGCCTAAGATATCCCTTCTCCTGAGCGTCCCTGGTGGGTCAGTTGGTAAAGAAATCTCCTGCAATGCAGAAGACCTGGATTTGATTCCTGGAAGATCCCCTAGAGAAGGAAATGGCAACCTATTCCAGTATTCTTGCCTGGGAAATCCCATGGACAGAGGAGACTGGCAGGCTACAGTCCATGGGGTCGCAAGAATCGGACACAACTGAGCGACTAAACCATCGCCACCAAAGCTTCTGTAATCAAAGTTCCTATTTCCATCTTCTTTTAAATCATTCTGCCCCGTGTTGGCAGCTGCTTTCTAGCATCCAAATCTAGAATCATGTGGTTTCCCCTTAGGGAGAGAAAGAGGCATTCTCTATTTATACAGAAGAGTAATTTGCTACCTGGGATATAAACACAGAGCCACTAGCCCGTCAAATGCGAAACTGCTGAGACAGTAAGGGAACAACTTTGCATTGCTCCCAGTCTTTCCTCTTTGAGTTTTACCTTTTCTCCTTTTCTTGCTTTAAAATGATTATATTTTTTTGTAGTATAGTCTCTAGTCAGGGAGCCTGTTTCTTCCAGCTGTTTTTCTTTCTCAGGAATGCCTTGGCTATTTAGAATCTTTTGTGTTTCTATACAAATTTTAAATTTTTTTGTTCTGGTTTTGTGAAAAATGCAAATGGTAATTTGATAGGGATTGTACTGAGTCTGTAGATTGCTTTGGGTAGTATAATCATTTTGACAATATCTATTCTTTCAATCCAAAATTATGGTTTATCTTTCATTTGTTTTATGTTTGATTTCTTTCATCAATGTCTTACAGTTTTCAGAGTACAGGTCTTTTGTCTCCTTGGCAAGTTTGTGTGTGTGTGTGAGTTGCTCAGGCGTGTCCAACTCTTTGCAACCCTAGGGGTAGTCTGCAGTCCCCCAGGCTCCTCTATCCATGGAATTCTCCACGCAAGACCCATGTTCAGAGCAGCGTTATTCACAATAGCCAACACATGGAAGCAACCTAAATGTCCTTCCACAGAGGAATGTATAAAGATGTACATACATACAGTGGAAAATTACTCAGCCATAACAAATAATGAAACAGTGCCATTTTTAGTAACATGGATGGACTGAGAAATTATCATACTCAGTGAAGTAAATCTGAGAAAGACAAATATCATATGATAATCACTTATATGTGGAATCTAAAAAATGATACAAATGAACTTATTTACAAACAGACTCATAGTCTTTGAAAACCAACATGGTTACCAAAGGGGAAAGTTAGAGGGGAGGGATAAGTTAGGAGTTTGGGATTAACATATACATGCTATTTTATATAAAATAGATAATAAGGTCTTACTGTATAGCACAGGGAACTCTTTATTCTGTGATAACTTACATCTACAGAAAAAGAATCTGGAAAAGAATGGATAAATGTATATTTATAACTGAAAAAAAATGATTATATTTAAAGCACAAGATAGAAATAGAAACATTAAAAATATTTAAAATGTGAAATTTTGATGGAGTTTTAAAAAGGCATATTTTAAGGAAATATACATACCGGTGATCTTTGGTGCAATAAGTTTACCAGCTGTGTACTGAAGGATAATGGTCTATTTGAGCCCCTTCTCTCCCGTTAGGCTGCTCCCTGGGGCCACAAATAAACCCGTTAGCCAGAAAACAAGCTGGAGGAGGCTGAGCAAAGATTTATATCACCTAGGGCAAACTTTTTCCTGAAAAGGCAGAAAAATCTCCAATAACTGGGAGGAAGGTGGACTCCAGAAGGCATTAATTAGCAACGGGTCCTGAAGGGAAACTTCCAAGGGAATTCAGAGAAGAGAGAGACTAAGGGCTGAGACAGGAAGGGGCAGGACTGATATGTGCGGCATAGGCCTTAATTGCTTTTTGGAAGTGGCTGAATTGGGCAAAGACATCCTTATTCTTCAATGAACAGAAACATTTTTCTCCAGGTCATCTGGATTCTTTGCTCCCCTAAATACTTCTGGATCCAATCTGAGTGGGAGACAAAGAAATCTAGTTGTTTAAAAATCCCACTCATATTGCTGAGCTGCTTTCTTATTGATTATAATTGTATCTTTCATTTATAACCTCAGTAAGTAACCGAGGTTCTAATTGTTGGTCTTGAAATGTGATGCCAGACCCAAGCCGTATTCATTGAGATCACTGGGTTAATGTTCCTTCATTTAGAAATGTAACTGCTAAAACGGTTTCCCTCAAAAATTGTGGGACGTTTACCATTCCAATTTTATCTAACACAGATGATTAAAATACATTTAAGCAAGTGTGTGTGTGTCTGCTACAGATTGGATGTTTGTGTCCTGGCAAAACTCATATGTTGAAATCTTAACCCACAGTGTGTGACAGCATTAGGGGGTAAGTTTTTTTTAGGGGGGATGGTTAGGTCCTTAGGGTGAAGCTCTCAGGAATGGCCCTAGGGCTCTTACAAAAGGGACCCCAGAGAGCTTTCTGGGCCCTTTCACACTGTGAGAAGATGACTCTTTACAAACGAGGAAGCAGAGCCTCACCAAGATGCCGCATCTGCTGGCACCCAGATCGTGAACTTCCCTGCCTCCAGGACTGTGAGAAATAAACGTTTGTTGTTTGAGCCACTCGGTCTATGGTATTCTTGTTACGGCAGTCTGAACGAAGATAGCTTCCAAATGGGATGATGATATCTTCAAAAAAGAATTTTAGATATCTTTGTGTTTGTATTATATAATAAAGGGAGGATCTAAATTCAAAACTGGTTTTAATCACAAATAAAAACTGTAAATGCAGGTTCAAATAATAGTGTAGCTATCAAGTGCTTATGTTTTCTTTGCATTTCAACTATTTCTGGAAATATAAACATAAGCAGTATGATTAAAGAAAAATGAAATTATCTCATGGCTTCATTTCCTGTTTTCATTACTCATTAAAACTTTGATTAAGTGTGGTGAATAAAATGTACTACATAATTACAGTGTGCCAGAGATTCCTTTAGACACAACCTACATGAATTGTAAGGTGTTTTTAAATGAAATATGTGTGCCAGGTAATGGATATGGACTTCTAAGATCAACAATCTTCTTCCTCTGTGAATTCTTCAGTTCCTTAGCTTATCAGCAGAACACAGCCACCAAGATAGCCAGCTTTTATTGAGTGCTTACTATGTGCCAGGCACAGTCCTAGGAGCTTTAGTAGTATCATCTTGCCGAACTCTTCTGAGAACTCTGTGAGCTAGGTGTGATTATTATCTCCATTTTATATACACGGTACCATAAGCCTAACTGTATGTTTTCTTTGTGCCTTGTGAGTTTTAGGCAGGGAACTAAACTCTGGAAGTTCTGTGTAATAATTTTAGCATAATAAGAAATTACTTGAAGGATCAATTTTATTTGCAGTGATGAGAACACAGTTTGCTGCCACCAATGGTCTTGATGCTATGTAATAAATATCCCTTATCATATGCATAATTCCCAATATATTGTTTTATTTCTAAATTTTAAGATGTTTGCAGAAAGTCATGTTTGTGGGGGGAGGTGCTGTGCACAGGTACATGTGTGATGGTAAAACATTCTTTCTACTAATACGTGTAAAGCCTATTTTTTTCTACATATAGAAAAATGTCAGGCTACCCAGATAGGAAAATAAAAGCCATCAGTTATGCCAGGGAACTATTGTTAACATTTTGGTATATATTCTCCCAGTTGCTTTTATCCATGTGTATATAAAAACATATTCAAGTTCAATTGGAAACATACTTTATAGCTTGGTTTGATTTTACTGATTTTTAAAAATTCATTTGATAATTATATATCAAAATGTTTTCTTACAATCATTAAAGTTTCTTCTACATAATTTTAAACACAGAATCCCATTGCATGGTTATAATTTAATAACTAGACCAAGTCCTTTTTGTTGAACATGTAAGTATAGGTGGAAAAACTTTAAATATAAATTCCTAAAGTCTTCCCCACATTACAGGTCTTAGATCTTTCATGATTATAAAAGCATTGAAACAAATTTCTATAGATCTTAATTTTAATCTAAAACTACAGAGTTAAAGGCAACTTCAGAGGAATTTAGTCAATTTTCCTACTTCTACATAGGAATATATCACGGTCTTAGATATATCTTTCTAGAAACTATCTTGAATTTAATGAGGGAAGTATAATATTATGGAGACTTGGTGTCAGGAGCACAGGCTTTGACCCTGGACCAAATACTAAATAAAGGACTCTAACCCTTCACTTGGACTTTATCACTCTCATTTACTTTCAGTTTCTAAGAGGATTCCATTGCAAGGTTTTTGAAAGATTCTATGAGATAATGTATATAGAGTGTCCTGCTAGATCATTTTATTTACCTGCATTTCTCAAATCTGTAAGATGTCCTTGCATTTTTCTACAATTCAAGTAAACACACACCAAATTTCTGAAGATCATTACTAAGTCCTGGAAACTAGTTTGAGGTTTTCTAGAGTCTATTCTCATAATTCTTAAACATTCAGACCTTCCTAAATTGCAAGACACCAAGTTATACAGGATATATTGCCATTGGTCTGGCCAGTGACACTGATGGTGGGAAATTTCGCCATTCTTTATATATTGTTTCACTGCCATTATAGGAAGAACTCACTGAATTCTTAGGAGATTCTGATGTTCACTTGGGTTCCATTTATAGGCCAGCATGACAAGGAAAACTGCTTTCCTGTGTTGTACTTATTTCTTGATACTGATTCTTCCTCTTGCTTAGAAGCAGTTCCTGTTTCAAGTTAGTTTCATTCATTTGGGTCTGTTTTCCAATGTCAGACTATTTGGTTTTAATCGTATGGTCATGTCATCTGCAAGGAAGGAAGGAAAGGAAGGAAAGTCACTCAGTTGTGTCCGACTCTTTGCGACCCCATGGACTGTAACCTAGCAGGCTCCTCTGTCCATGGGATTTTCCAGGCAATAGTACTGGAGTGGATTGCCATTCATGTACTATAATCTATTCTTAAATTGCTGATTGCATTTAGAGCAAATGAGTTAATCTGCACCCTCACAGTTCAACAAGAAGCCATTTATCCATCTATGCAGTGGAGTAGGGACACAGAAATAAAACCTGCCTCTTTTGGAAGCAGTTTTCTTTTTAATGTGAGTCCAGTAGCTGAAAGTTTTTCTAGCCTTACATGTTTGAGTAGATTTTGGTATGTCATCTGTGTGGATTAGGAATCTGTAGGCTTTGGCTGTGAAAGCTGTAATTACCAATGTTTGAAAGACATCTGTGAGGGTGAGGATATGGAGAAGATAAGCCAAAAGCAAGATATATAATTACCACACCCTGTCTTCCTAGCAGGAACTCAGGGTGTGTAAAGCAAATTAGGACCTTGTAGACAGCCCTTTTCCTATCAGGGTGCATCATCAGGTTGCTCAGCAAGTAGGTAATCAATCTCTTAGGCAGGAAGTGTCCGCTCTCACATATACATTCAGCTGATAGGTCCTTCAAAGATCAGGGGTGGAAAAGATCCATGCTTCTCTATTATTTACTCAACATACCCCTGACTCTCTTCCTATACAGGCAGTTTTTATACAGAGGAAAGAACACTGGGCCTGCAGCAGGAGAGCTGATTTCCAGTTCTGAATCTCTCATGAGCTGTGACCCCAGCCAAGGCGTCAAGCCTCAATTTTCCCATCTGTAAAATGGAAACATATAACTACTTCACACAAGTATTGCATATAAAAAGGTCCTACTTATGAAAGGGTTTTAAAAATACTATGAAATTTCTAGAAAAGAAAAAATCATGGAGAATCACATCATTTCTTTGGAATGCTGAATATTTGTTTTGGTTTTTATTTCTAGTTGAATATTGAACATATATGTTTTTGATATTTATGAGTTTGTTGAATGCCCATCTCCACTATGAATAGCTATGACTGGGAAATATTGAGAGAAATTACAAGATGTCTTGTTATTGATAATTAAAACAAAGGAACTAATTCTTTCAAAGTTCAGGGTAGCTTAGCCCTGACTCACAGTTCTCTATTCAGACTGCTTTTTCTTAGGTTTTCTTTAAGGAAAACTCCTTAAAAGTTTTGCAAGAATAAGTGAGGTGAGATTGACCCTTGAGTAAGGAAAGGGGGCAGCTAAAGCCTAATGCCTTTCTCAGTAACAAATTTAAGTGCCTTGTTTATTTTCATGTGATTAAGTGACATTTGTATAAACACCTTATTGAGTAATGGTGCTGGGGCAAAACTGAAGTTTATGTAGGACACTGCTCCACCCAACATGAGTGATTAGCGCAGGCATGTAATCTAAGTCCCCGTGGGCTCCTCCACTCAACCCTATGAGTAAGTAGCACTAGGAATGAAGACCAGTGTGGCCCATGTGGCATGGCTGAAGGTGGGAATACAAGGGCAGGAGAAGCCTCTCTGAATGAATGAAGGAAGTGTGGAGGGTGGCAGGGAGACTAACAACTGAAAATCGATTCTGACTATTGATGTCAGTCTATCGAGTTAATGCAAATTAAGGTTGGCATGAGATTTGTTTTTTAAAAAGCCTTTTCCCCATGCAGTGTAATAATAACCATCTTATTTTAAATGTAGCCAAGAAGGGCTGTGTTTGCTCATGTGATTCGGTTTCCACACTTCCCACACCTGGGGAAGTATCAGCTAATATTGATTTAGCACTAATTTATACCTGATGGTCAGAGTCAACTAGGACAGAGGAAACTGGTACAAATTAGTGAGGCCCTGTGGTCCCTGAACGTGGTCTGAGACTTGAATGTTGTATATCAATACAAATCACCCTTTCTGGGAGGGAATGGAAAAAATATTTTAAGCAGATCTGAATCTGCTCTTAATGGCTCTACTGCTGTCGGGCTAAAGATCTCCTTTAAGAATGCTAGGAATGGGTAAGGTCAGGTTACATTCTTAGATTTTTATTATGTTTAGCTTATTAATTTGGGAGCTAAGCAAACTAGAAGCAGAACAGGCTTTAAAATACCTGACTTGTTACTGTATTATGAGTAATCACTGTTAGCTGATTTATTCCATTCACCTTTTCCTCAGTGAAATTCTCTATAATAAAGAAATACCCATAAACTACTCTTATATTTAAATACTGGTGTGGATTATTCAGAACCATAGAATTAGATACCTATCCTTTGAAAACTGTTTTATTTGCATAATTTCCATAATTTGATGTCAGTTATCAATATTTTTTTGAATTATATTTTGCTAAACACTAATATCTAGAGCCTATGATTAAATTTGGGGAACTTTTATTCATTTCTAATCAACAGTTCCCCAAATTTGCCTAATCATATACATCATTCAGGGAACTTGCAAGAAACTATATACTCCTACCCCTCCTGCTCCCAGACCTGCCAAATTTAGACTCTACAGGGAACGAGGCTGAAATCTATTTTTTAGGAAGGTCCCAAGAATGCCTCATGAGCTATATGTTTGGAAAATAGCTGTGCCCTTGTTGTATTCCTGATGATGTTAGAACTCTTCACACCCCAATATTCCCTTTTGCCTAGCCCCCTCCTCAGTGACTGTAGGCTTTTTTTCTATTCTACCCCACCTAAGAGATAAGGCACATTCCCACCAACCACTGTGGCCCTCGGCAATGAGTCCCCACTCAGCGGTGGGGACAGCATCAACCATCTTGGGTAGGGAGGCGATGGAGCAAAGGGGTAGAAGTGTAGTCTGGAAAAGCCTTCCCAGAGATTCCCCTTGACAGCCAGTTGAGAAGACATTGCTACCTCCTCAAATGGCCATGTTCAACCTCCCCTTGTGCTAAATAGAATTTTTCTTTCCCTTCACTCTCTTGTCTTCCCTTCATCCTGTAATGGAAAGGAAAACACTATTCTATTTTTGTCAGACTTGTGCTGTTGATCAGATCCTCTACTGCCTTATAGAAACGAAATCCCTTAATCTTCCTCATTCAGACTTTCTCTTTTGGCTTCCATTAGCCCATCAATAGACGTTTCTTCCCTATTCTTTTTAAACTAAAGCTTTTTATACTTGTTTGGACTCCAGTGAACCCCACAATCTCATTTACTTCATGCTTTATGTTTATTGTCAACTTTCTCAGAAAGAGAACGCTATATTAGTTGCATTCATCTTCTCACCATTCTTGTCAACCCAGCTGTACCCTGGCTTTTGCAGAGCCACATTTTATTGACACTGCTGGTGTGAAGATTACCAGTGATGAGCTCCAATGATTTTTCTTAGCCCCTAACATTCTTCTCCATCTAACAGCTTTTGACATTGCTGATCATTGCATCCTTTAAAAAAACACTAATCAATTAGTGATCATGGAATTGTAAGGACAGAATCTTATTCAAATAACTGTAACAATAAGAGGCAGGGTAATTTAAGACCACAGAAACTCTTACAGAAAGTGTAATATCACTGCACCAAGCTTAGAATTAGAAACCGGAAACCTATCATGCATGCTAAGTCACTTCAGTCGTGTCTGACTCTTTGTGACCCCATGGACTATAGCCCTCCTACAGTCTATATGGACTGTAGACCCATGGACTATAGGCTCCTCTGTCCATGGGATTTTCCAGGCAAGAACACTGGAGTGGACTGCCATGCCCTCCTCCAGGGAAACTATCAGTAAGCAATAGAGTTTTAATAAAGAATTCTTGGGCACCTGCTAAATTCTAGGCACTGCTAGGTGTCAAGTGACCAAGTAGTGAATAGAAGAGACAAGGTCTCTGCCTTTAGACACTTTACAATCTAGTGGAGAAAGCGATGGCACCCCACTCCAGTACTCTTGCCTGGAAAATCCCACGGATGGAGGAGCCTGGTGGGCTGCAGTCCATGGGGTCGCTAAGAGTTGGACACGACTGAACAACTTCACTCTTACTTTTCACTTTCATGCATTGGAGAAGTCAATGGCAACCCACTCCAGTGTTCTTGCCTGGAGAATCCCAGGGAAGGAGAAGTCTGGTAGATTGCTGTCTATGGGGTTGCATAGAGTCGAACACAACTGAAGCAACTTAGCAGCAGCAGGGGAGGCTTATATCAACAGGTAAACAAATATGTATTTACACTGTGTAATGAGCTCTACAGATGAAACAAACTGACCTCATGATACATTATTATAGGTTATTACTGGTAGGTGGGAACTCGGAAAGGACACTCTAAAGACATGGCAGTTAAGCAGATCTGAAGACTGTGAGGGAGCCAGTCAGGGAAGCTGAGAAACGGGGTTGTGGAAGGAGTGTTTTAGGCTGAGGACACACATGTGAAGGTCCTGCAGGGGTGTTTCAGGGGAAATGAAAGACGGCCACTGGGGCTGGAACCTAAAGGGTGGGGGAAGATAGAGCAATGTGAGGCTGGAGAAGGAGGCAGACCTTTAAAGCTATTTAGAGGAATTTGGATCTCAGTGCAAAGTAATTGGAAGACATCAAACACATTTAAGTAGGAAATAAGAGGGTCCAATGTATTTCCAAGTTTACCCTGACTAATTAGCAGAAAACAGATTAAAGATGGCAAGGGTAGAAGGTAGACCAGTTGGCAGCTACAACAATAATTCAAGTAAGAAAGGATGGCAGTTTGGATTGAGGTGGTAGCAAAGGAGATGGATAGACCTGGATGGATTAGATGTCTGTTCATGAGGAGCAAATAAAAGGACCAGCTGATGGGTCAGAGTTGGGAAAGGAAGGAAAGCGAAAAAAAAAAATCAAGAATGTTGCCTGGGTAGTCTTGCTTAGAGTATCTGAGTGAATGGTGATACCATGTACTGAAGTGGGGAAAAAATGAGGGAGGGGAGGAAAGGGATACAGAAATTTAGAGTTTTAGTTCTACATTAGATACATTAATTTCATATATTCATGGAGACTTGACATGTCATACAGGTAAATGAATACCTGGAAACAGAATTTGGAGGAAATGTCTACACTGTGGAGATAAATTTGGGAGTTTGTTACCATTTTATAGTATTTAAAGCTATGGGAAGGACATAGATTACCAAGAAGGTGAGTTCATAGAGAAGAAAGCAGAGAATGGAGCCCAGTTTTTAGAGGCCACTAGAGGAGGAAAGCTTCCCTGGTGGCTCAGAGGTTAAAGCGTCTGCCTGCAATGAGGGAGACCTGGGTTCAATCCCTGGGTCGGGAAGATCCCCTGGAGAAGGAAATGGAAACCCACTCCAGTATTCTTGCCTGGAAAATTTCATGGACAGAGCAGCCTGGCGGGCTGCAGTCATGGGGTTGCAAAGAGCTGGACACAAGTGAGCACACATGCATACATGTTCAGGATAATCAAGAAGCTGATGATTTACAAGAGGAAGGGAATTACTGAAGAAACAAAGTCCCTAAGAAGGAAAGAGGGGAAGGGATTTAAATCACATGTAGAGGAATGGGTTTTGATAGGAGAGGAGAAAATATCACTTGTAACAGAAAGGAAGGAGAGATGGGTCTGGTCCAAGTGCCAAAAGATTTATAGATTTGATGGCTGTATTAGGGGTAGGCAGGTGTGGGGATGGTTTTAGATTGAACAAGTCATTATGGGAAAGCAAACATACTCTCAGTCTCTCTCTCAGGTCGCCTGTTCTCTTTTCTATTTTCTGCAAGTCACTTCATTCTTTTCTTTCAGAAGTCAGGTTTCCTCCGCTTCTCCATTTCTATGAAAGAAGATGGCCACCCCAGGCGCAAGTTTCTGTGATCACTCAGTTCATGCCCTTAATAGAATAACATTGTATTTCTTAATTCCAAATTTCCAGGGGAGAAAATTTGATTGGTCCAGCTTTGGTCAGTTATCGAACTCAGGTCAAGCCAACCATGGCCAGAAGCACAAGGTCACTGTGTACAAACACAGCTGTCAGGTCTAAGCCCTCTCTGTGTTGGGGGAGGACTAGTTCTTAGAGAAGGGCTTGTGAGCTCCCAGATCCCCAGAGGCATCTACCAAACATCCTCGGAGACCCCAAACTCTAATTAAGAAGTGCTTCCTAGTTTTATTTTCTTTGGTTTATTTGTTTACATATCCTCATCCACTAATGCATAATTTCCCCAAATTTTGTCCTTAATCCTCTTTTCCTTTACTGCTATACTTTTTTCCCTTGCCAGCTTCATTTGTGTCCATGGCTTCAACTGCAAAATGTGCATGGATAACCTCTCCCTGACCCCAAACCAAACCTCTGCTCTTCTCAACTATCATTTAAAAACTGTCTTTACGAACTCTAAAATAGTCTCCCCTCGCCTTGTATTGATATGAGATGATGAATGTTGGCTAAACTAGTTACTGTAATCATTTCATAACATAGGCAAGTCAAGTCTTGATGTGGTACCCCTTAAACTTATACAGTGCTGTATGTCAATTATATCTCAATAATACAAAGGAAAAAACCGTCTCCCCATGAATATCCTCTGGTTCCCTTATTTATAACTGAACTCATTATTTTCCCCCAACCCTACTCCTTCTCTTGGCTCCCTGTTCCTTTTAAAGCCACCACTACCCTCTTGGGCATCCAAGCCTGAAACTTCAGAGCTGTCTGACCTCCCACTTTCAAGGTCCATCAGCTGAGAAGGAGTATCACTTGCACCTTCCCCTCTGCATGTCCACTGTCACTCCTCCAACTCCCCTAACTCCTGTTGCCTAAACTTCCACGGACTCTTCTCAAAGTCTACTATCATCTTCCAGTTTGCAGTCTCCATCCAAGTTGTCGACTCTTCTTGCGTTAATCTTCATCAAGCCCAGCTCCTTTCATGTCTCCCTCGCCAATTCAAGAATCTTCAACAGCTCTCTCTGCAGACTCAATAAAGTGCAACCTCCATGACATGTCATCAACAGACCAAGCCTTATCTTCAGTCAGTCGAGGCAGGCTGCTCGAACATTTCCTAACACATCCTCTGTTTTCCTAGTGACAAGACTTCTTCACACTCTTCCCTGAAGCCGTTCCTCGAAAGTGATCTTTCCTTCCCATTACTTCGATTTCCTTTGTCTGCATAGCTCCTATGGAAGCCATGCTAGTTCTGACATGGTTTCTCCTTTATCTGTAGAAATATCTTTTTGCCTCTGATGGATTTCAATTTACTAAAGTGTGAGAACAGGTGCAGCCCTTATTGAGTATACCACAGTGTCTTACTTTGAAGGTATTTAATAAGTAACTTGATGAGGAGTTACTAAGGCCTGATGCTAGTATTATTGCTATTAAATCCTCATACAGGCTTATTAAATATATTAATATGAACCTTTTCAACAGTATACTGGGGAGGCCACTGGAAATTATGTGTCACAAAAAATTTTTTAATAATTAAAAAAATTTCTCTAGTCAAGCACTGCTGATAAATTGATGGCACTTTAACAACAGTCATTCTACACACTTATGTGGTAAAAAGTAAACTTCAGCCACATAGGAGGAAATTAATCACTGACGAATTTTAATTACTCTAAAATCGCATTTAAAAAATAGTACTGTGATAATCAAGTACACTCTCTTCATAGGATCACAACTGCTCTCATATATTGTTGACACTGTGTTTGGAATTAAAACCAATGAAATGTCACAGGAAAGAGAGAATATTTCCAGTTTCCTGGGTTTAGACTCTGAATGTGCTGGGTTTGTAGAATATAATCTGTTAGTTAAATGATAAAATCCTACTACTTATACCAGCTTAGGGGATGTGCCCCTGGCATCATAGTTGGCAACAGGAATTGCTGTGAAGATGAAAGCTGAAAAACTGGTGGTCCTCATCACTTTTTTCTATCCAGGTAACAATAGTTGCACCCTTTACTCTTTTGATATTTACTAGTTAAAAAAGAAAATATCCTTGATTTTTATTGCTTCT
>SJYC01042276.1:0-49088 GCA_006408675.1 Madoqua kirkii
AATCGTTGCCGCCTTTACCGAAAAAGGTTTTACTGTAACGGGAATTAATCAGAACGAAAATCCAAATACGGAGAAAAAAGAAGAGAAATCTTTCGAGAATACCATTCAAGACAGAAAAGAACAGTTGAAAAGCCTGCTCAAAAGGCTCAACCTCGGCGAAAACCTTGAAAAAATCAAGAAGGAGTTTTCCGAGAAGTTTTCGGGCGTTCCCTCCGAGGAAATTATGCAGGCGGAACAAGACCTCCTGAAAGAAGGCGCAGACATCGACCAAGTGGGCAAAATCTGCGACGTGCATTCCGCACTTTTCCACGACAAAAACGGCGGCGTAAAAGTGGAGACAACCGCCGAATTTGAAAAACTAAAATCCGTAAACGGACATCCGTTGCAGACGTTTTACCGTGAAAACCAAGCAGTTGAAGCCGTCTTGAAAAAAGATTTGAGCCTCCGCGACAAGATTCTCGCCGTAAAAACCGTTGCCATACATTATGCCAAAAAAGGCGATTTGCTTTATCCGCAGTTGAAGGTGAAATACAACATCGAAGGTCCGTCGCAGGTGATGTGGACGGTGGACGACGAAATCCGCGCTGAAATTTCTCAACTGTCTAAAATTCAGGAGTTTGACTCCGAACAGCAAGAACGCGCCAAAGCCGTTTTAACGAGAATTGAAGAAATGGTTTTCAAGGAAAACAACATACTTTTCCCCGTTTGCGCGCAGAATTTTAGCGAAAGCGAATGGAAGTTAATTTACAAAGATTCAAAGGGTTACGCCGAAAGCATGGGCGTTAAGTCCGAGAAGTGGCAAGAGGCGGAAGATGAGCCGCAGCCATCGCCGCAAATCTCTGACAACGAGATTGTTATCTCTGGCGGAAAACTCACCGTCCAACAACTCACGGCTCTGCTCAACACTCTGCCCTTGGAAATAACTTTTGTGGATTCCGACAACATAAACCGCTATTTCAACGAGGGCGAAAAGTTTTTTATGCGTCCCGAATCGGCGTTGGGACGCGAGGTTTTCTCGTGTCATCCGCCCAAAATCGAACCGATGGTAAGGGCGATAATCGACGATTTCCGTGCCGCAAAACGCGATTCCGTTCCGATTTGGATGGAGAAAAACGGCAAGACGATTTTCGTTAATTATATGGCAGTCAGGGACAAAGGCGGCAACTACTTGGGCACGCTCGAAATCGTCCAAGATATGGAATTTGCAAAAGAGCATTTCGCAAAATAAAAAATCCGAATTGCTTGAAAAATTCGACCGCTATTTTGTTTTTTGGGTTGTTTTTTACGATAATAATTACAAAAAACTGCAATTCTCCATTTTTTTTAGTGTAATCTTACACCGACGGTTTGAGATTTTCAGGTAAGTTTTTACGAACTTTGCGGCGTAAAATTAATACCGTAAAAATGACACATTTAAACGAATTAGAAGCCGAATCAATCTACATTCTCCGCGAGGTGGCGGCGCAGTTTCAGAAACCTGCAATCCTGTTTTCGGGCGGAAAAGATTCAATCGTGGTAACGCACTTGGCTTACAAGGCGTTTTACCCCGCAAAACTGCCTTTTCCGTTGGTTCACATCGACACCGGACACAATTTTCGCGAGACAATAGAATACCGCGACCGCCTTGTTGAAAAACTCGGCGCAGACCTCGTTGTCGGCTCGGTTCAAAAGAGCATCGACACGGGGCGCGTTAAGGAGGAAACGGGTTACAACGCTTCACGTAACGCATTGCAAACCACCACTTTACTCGACACCATAGAAGAAAACAAATTTGACGCTTGCATTGGCGGCGCACGTCGCGACGAGGAAAAGGCGAGGGCTAAGGAGCGCATTTTTTCGCACCGCGACGAGTTCGGTCAGTGGAATCCCAAAAACCAACGTCCAGAACTTTGGAACATTCTCAACGGCAAGAAAAACATGGGCGAGCATTTCAGGGTTTTCCCGATTTCAAATTGGACCGAAATGGACGTTTGGCAGTACATTTACAAGGAAAAAATCGAACTTCCGAGCCTTTATTACACCCACACCCGCAAGTGTTTTTACCGCGACGGACAATGGCTCGCCGCCGAAGACTGCATTAAACGCCGCCCCGAAGAACAGGTGGTTGAAAAGCAAGTCCGCTGCCGCACCATCGGCGACATAACCTGCACAGGCTTAACGCTTTCCACCGCTCACACCGTCGAGGACATCATTGCCGAAACCGCCGCAACCCGCGTTACCGAGCGTGGCGGCCGCGCCGACGACAAACGAAGCGAAACCGCAATGGAAGACAGGAAGATTAACGGGTATTTTTAAAGGATTATCTCTACAAAACGCAACAATTTTTGTTATGTTTTGTAGAGATTTTTTTGCCACGAAAAAATATCCCGCCTTTTCCTGTCTTTTGAAATTTTGATTATATTTGCGGTTGATAATTATCAAAAAACGCAGATATTATGTCGATGCTTGACCCAGAGGCGGAAAAACGCCACGAATTTATTGACCCTATGCTTGTTGAAGCGGGGTGGACGCTTCAACGGTTTAAAAATATCAATCTTGCTGAAAGCGACGCTATTGCCGTTGCCGAGGTGAAAACAAAAGCCGGTAAAGAGGTGGATTATGCCCTTTTTCTCGACGGCGTGCCGGTGGGTATCATCGAGGCTAAGGCAGGACAACATGCCGACGACCTCAACAACGCCGAAGACCAAAACGACAATTATATCTTGCAGGGGCTCAAAGTGGGCTGCTACGACCAAGACGCACTCCGATTTGTATATGAAACCAACGGCGAGGTTATAGAATTTCGCGATTTAAAAGACCCCAAACCTCGGTCAAGAAAAATTTTCTGTTTTCAACGCCCCGAAACTCTGCGCCTACTTTGCAAACAAAATCTCAGCAAAGGCAAAACCCTACGCGGCGAACTCCAATCTATGCCACCGCTCAATACGCTAAATCTCCGTGATTGTCAGATAGATGCTATCAACGGTCTTGAAAAATCGTTGGCAAACAATCATCAACGGTCGCTTATTCAAATGGCTACCGGCGCGGGCAAAACTTTTGCCGCTATTACCGCCGCTTACAGGTTTTTGAAATACACAAGCGCAAGGAGGATTCTTTTCCTTGTGGACACCAACAACCTCGGCGAACAGGCTGAGGCCGAGTTTAAGCGTTACAAACCAAACGGCGAAGATGCCGTACTGAGCAGCGTTCACACAATCGCAAGGCTGCAAAGTTCTTACATCGACAGCAAGGTGGAAATCTGCATTACCACCATTCAAAGGCTTTACGCAATGCTCAACGGCAATCTTCAAAACCTTACCGACGACGATGATAATTATCACGACACCACCAACATACACCGCGAAGTGAAATATTCAAAGCAATATCCGCCCGAATTTTTCGACCTCGTTTTTATCGACGAGTGCCACCGCTCAATCTACAACAATTGGAAACAAGTGGTGGAATATTTCGACGCTTTTTTGGTGGGGCTTACGGCAACACCCGCCGACAGGACTTTGGCGTTTTTTAACCAAAACCTTGTGTCGGAATACACTCACCAACAGGCTGTTATCGACAATGTTAATGTGGGCGAATACGATACTTATATCATTCAGACTCAGGCAACGGCGCAAGGCGGCAAAATCACTTTTGAGTGCGCCGAACCATTGGCGCAATTCGGCAGCCACAAGGCAGAAGTGCGACACCGCAAAACCCGCAAAGAACGTTGGGCGTACATCGACCAAGACGAATACGACTACAAAGGCACCGACCTCGACCGCTCTGTCGTTAAGCCCGACGAAATCCGCAAGGTGTTGCAAGAATTAAAAAACAATTGGCATAAATGGCCGTTTTTCAGCACTCGCGACGAAATGCCCAAAACTCTGATTTTTGCCAAAGACGACAGCCACGCCGACGACATCGTACGCATTGCCCGTGAGGTTTTTTGCGAGGGTAACTCCTTTTGTAAAAAAATCACTTACAAAAACAATTACCTCACCGACGACAAAGGCAACTACCTCAAAGACGAACACGGCAATTATATCGAAGACACTTCCGAAAAAGAGGAGGAACTACTTAATAATTACCGTTTTGGCTTTTACCCGCGCATTGCCGTTACGGTAAGCAAAATAGCCACAGGTACCGACGTAAAGCCAATCGAAATACTTGTATTTATGCGCGATGTTAGGAGCGAAAACCTTTACGAACAGATGCTCGGTCGCGGAAGGCGAACCCTCACAAAAGAGGAACTGCAACAAACTTCGCCGAGTGCCGATTCGCAGAAAAACGGCTATGTTGTGGTGGATGCTGTGGGTGTTACCGCATCCAAAAAAGTCAAAAATCCGCGACCAATCAGCAATCCGCGCCCGATGTTGAAAGACCTTTTGCAGGCTATCGCCACCGGAAGCATCGACAGCCAACTTTTTGAAGAAGTTTCTAAACGTATTGCTCGGCTCAACAATGCAATATCTGCCAAAGAACAACAGAAATTCAAGGACGATAACGGCGTGGAACTCCGTCAGTTGGCCGCCGACATTCTTAAAATTCAAACGAGGACGAAATTCGCGACGAGCAGCAAAAACAGTTTGGACAAATCAACGACCAAACGTGGAAAGCCGTGGTTAGAGAACGCGTTAAAAAATTTGCAAAACCCATTTTGGATGCCAAAACACGCGCCAACATCTGCAAACTGCGCACTCCCGACGACCAATTTCTCGACAAGACCGCCGACAAAGTGCTTGTATCGGCTTTCGACACCACGCAAAAAAACGTCAACCAACAAATCCGTCAGTCGTTTAAAGAGTATATAATCGAAAACAAAGACCGCCTTACCGCGCTTTCGATTATCTACAACAGCGACTACAAAAAGCGTCGCCTTACCGAAGAATCGCTCCGACAACTTGCCGACAGCCTCCAAAACTACAACGGACAACTCACCAAAGAAAATGTTTTTGTGGCTTACAAAGAACTCACCAAAGGCAACCTGATGCTAAAAACACTTACCGACCTGATTCCCATTGTAAGGTACGAATACAGCATTACAAGCGAGATAATGCCGTTTGCCGACATTGTGGCTGCCAATTTTAAAAAATGGGCGTTCAAAAAGCAGGAACACAAAAAGGGCGAGCAGCCGTTTTCGTTTACCGAAGAACAGATGGAATGGCTAAGGCTTATCCGCGACCATATCGCAATCAACGGCTCTATGTCGCTCGAAGACATCAAATACGGCGTTTTTGCCACCAAAGGCGGCGGCATTAAGTATTACAGCCTATTTGGTAACGAATATCAATCAATTATGGACGAACTTAACATTGCCCTCGCGGCATAATCAACTTATAAAAAAATGGACGAAAATTTATTTTCAAAAATATGGAACATTGCGTCGGTTTTCAGAAACGATGGTATGTCAGATCACCTCTATTTGGAGCAGATTACCAATCTTCTGTTCCTGAAAATGATTGACGAGCAAAAGAATCTTCCCGAATCTCTTGCCAACGAACTTCACGACATCTCCCTGCCCGATTGTTCTGCAACCGACAAGGACGGCAAAAAGATAACGTTCCCCTGTTCGTGGGACACGCTGCGCCGCGAGTTTGTTGTAGACGACAACCACACCCTGCTCGACACCTATACTTTAATGCTCGATACGCTCGGCGTGCAGCATGGAATTTTGGGCGAAATCTACCGCAACTCGCGCAACGAAATTCCTCTCGAAAAGTCGATTAAATTTGTGGTTAAAATTATCGACAAAATGACACTTTCTTCCAGAAAGAAGCCCTCGGCACTGTATATGAGGAACTTATGCGCCGCGTATCCGAAAACACCACAAGCACCAACGGACAGTATTTTACCCCGCGACAACTCATCGACGCCATTGTGCAGTGCGTCAGTCCCAAAATAGGCTCTCCCGACGGCGAAACGCTCCAAGACGGAACGCCCGAAAATTGGAAAACCGTTGCCGACCCTTGCTGCGGCACGGGCGGGTTTCTTATCGCCGCCAAAAACTATATGCAACAATCCGACCCCGACAACGCAAAACAGTCGTCAATATCAAAACTACTCTCCACATCCACTTTTCACGGTGTGGAGATAGAGCGCGCCACATACAAACTCGCCCTTATGAATATGCTCCTGCACAACATTATCGGTGTAAAAGACCATCTGCCAATCGAGTGCAAAGATTCGCTCCTTTACAGCGTTAGCCCAAAAGTAGACTACGTGCTTACCAATCCGCCTTTTGGCAAGAGCGGCGCAGTAAAAGTAACGGTGCAGAAAAAAGACAAGAAAACCGGCGAACTTATCGACAAGGAAGAAAACCAACGCGAAAACTACGCCCTGCGCAAAAACGACGATTTTGTTGATACCGAGACATCGAGCAAGCAGTTGCTGTTTTTACAGCACATAATCTCGATGCTAAAAACAGGCGGTACAGCCGCCGTGGTGCTGCCCGACAACGTGCTTTTTGAAGGCGGTTCGGGCGAGCGTGTGCGCCGACACCTTGTGCAGCGTTGCAACCTGCATACTATCCTGCGGCTGCCGTCGGGCATTTTTTACGCTCAGGGGATAAAGGCCAACGTGTTGTTTTTTACCAAGATGCCCGCCTCAAAACAAGAGATTAAAACGCCGCGCATTTGGGTTTACGACTACCGCGCCAAAATTCACCACACGCTCAAAACCAACCCTCTGAAAACATCAGACCTTGCGGATTTTATCCATTGTTACAACCCGCAAAACATCGAAAAACGCACCCAAACCTACACCGCCGAAAACCCCGAAGGACGTTTCCGCTGCTACCAATGGAGCGAAATAAAAGACCGCCCCGACCTCAACTTCGACTTCAAATGGCTCAAAGACGACGACGACCCATACGCCGACGTCCCCCTGAGCGAACTAATCGACAACTACGAAACCCAACTCCAAAACCTCAACCAAAGTTTCAGTGCGTTGAAAGAGGAATTGTCAGAACTCATCGTAGTATCGTGATAATTTTGAGAAAATTACCGACTCAAAATCCCGTCTGCTGTCGATAACAACGTGGACAATTACCGTATCGTATGCCACTTCATATACAATACGGTAATTGCCTTGTATAAGTTCGCGATAACGTGTGTAGCCAAATTTTTCCAACTCGGGAACAATGCGCCCCCTGAGCGGATTGCTCTTCAACGATATCACATTATCTTCAAACTCTTGCACCGTTTTACTGACGTATGACGGACTAAGCGATGCATAGTATGCGGCAATTTCGTCTAAATCGTCCTCGGCAAAACGCGAAACAATAACTTGTTTTATCTCAGTCATTTATACCGTATTTTGATTTGAGATTTGCAAACACTTTTTCTGCCGGACGGCAATTGCCTGCGGCTACATCCCGCTCCGACAACCGAATGAGCCTGAGCATATTGATGGCATCTTTCATGCTTTGGTACGATTCCATATCAAGCAAAACTGCCCTAACATTGCCGTCCTGCGTTATAAGCACAGGTTCGCGCCGCTCGGTAACAAATGCCATTGCGTCGGCGGTGTTGTTTTGGATATACGAAATCGGTCTGATACATTCTTTAAGATTCATTTTCTTGCGGTTTTTTAATTTTCGCAAAGTTAATACATTATTGCACAAAACAAAAAAAGATTTTTGGCTTAATTTTTTTTCGCTAACTTTGCGGCATAATGCTGTAAAAAAGATAAGGAATGAAAAACACTTCCGATATAAAAGAAACCGAGGAGCAACTACTTGACGACTTGCGCCTGATAATCAAAGACGCGAGGAGCAATGCTGTGCGCAGTGTCGATTATTGCCGGGTGCAGATGTATTGGCAAATAGGACGGCGAATTTTTGAGGAGGAACAGCAGGGCAAAAACCGCGCCGATTACGGAGCATACCTCACAAAAAGGATTGCCGAAAAGTTGGAGACCGAATACGGCAGCGGATTCTCGGAGCGTCAAATCAAGTTTTGCAGGCAGTTCTACCGCCTTTACCCAATTGGGAACGCACTGCGTTCCCAATTGAATTGGACACAGTACCGTATGCTGATTCAGATAGACGACCCCGACAAACGGGAGTATTACGAACTTGTGGCGGTCAACAACTCGTGGACAGGTCGCGAACTCGAACGCCAAATAAACAGCCATCTTTTTGAACGTCTTTTGCTTAGCAACAACAAAGAAGATGTCTTGGCGGTGGCTCGGAAGGAGAAAATACCCGAATATCCGTCGGACATTATAAAAGACCCCATGATTTTGGAATTTCTCGGATTGCAGAAACGCAGCGAATATTACGAAAAAGACTTGGAAACCGCCATAATATCGCATATTGCCGACTTTCTGCTCGAATTGGGCAGCGGTTTTTCGTTTGTGGCGCGCCAAAAACGAATAACTTTGGAAGACGACGAGTTTTTTGTTGACCTCGTTTTTTACAACAGGCTGTTGAAATGCTTTGTGCTAATAGAGTTGAAAACCGAAAAACTTACGCATCAGGACCTCGGACAATTGCAAATGTACGTCAACTATTACGACCGCACACAAAAACTGCCCGAAGAAAACCCCACCATTGGCATATTGCTGTGTTCGGCAAAAAACGACACCGTTGTAAAAATGGCTCTGCCCGCCGACAACAAAAATATCCTTGCCGCACAATACAGCCTCTATCTGCCCGACGAAAAGCAACTACTTGACGAACTTAAAAAATCACCCAAACAAAATGACACTCCAAGCAATAAAAAAACGTCTCCTCGGCCTTGCCATCCGCGGGCAACTTGTGCCGCAGATACCATCGGAAGGCTCTGCCGACCAACTTATTGCCCAAATAAAAGCCGCACACCGCAAGGCTTTCGACGCCGAGCAGTCGAAAGCAAAAGCCGCCGCCGAAAATTCGGGTAAGAAATTCACCCCCAAAAAATACACCCCGCTCTCTTTCTCTAATATTCCCGATGCCGAAATCCCTTTCGATATTCCAAATAATTGGAAGTGGGTAAGGTTGGGGGAGATTGTAAATTTGTTTCCGTCTGTTGAAAACCAAATTACTGACGATTCGTGGATTCTTGACTTAGAAGATATTGCGAAAGGAAGTGGTGTTATTTTACAGAAAAAAAAGTATAAAGATATACAATCGAAAAGTGAAAAAAAGACATTTTTAAAGGGTAATATTCTTTATAGTAAATTGCGACCGTACTTGAATAAAGTTGTTTTACCTGATGAAGATGGATTTTGTACATCAGAGTTGGTTGTAATGGATTTTGGTGCAATAAATAATGTATTTGCGCATAAAGTTATGATGTCGCAATATGTGGTTGATTATTCAATGCAAGATGCTTATGGAGTAAAAATGCCACGTGCAAACATGAAAAAAATATGGAATCTTCCTTTTCCCCTACCGCCCCTCTCTGAGCAATCGCGGATAGTCGCCAAATTAGATATGTTGCTCAAAGAAGTAAGCGCGATAGAAGAATCTCGCCAAAGCCTTGACGACCTCGGTGCAGCCATTTGGCGGCGTAGCCTTCAAGAAGCCATTGCCGGACGGCTTACCACCCAACTTGCCACCGACGGCACAGCCGACCAACTTATTGCCCAAATAAAAGCCGCACACCGCAATGCTTTCGACGCCGAGCAGTCAAAAGCAAAAGCCGCCGCCGAAAATTCGGGTAAGAAATTCACCCCGAAAAAATACACCCCGCTCTCTTTCTCAAATATTCCCGAGGCCGAAACCCTTTCAAAATTCCCGAAAATTGGAAGTGGGTAAGGTTGGGGGAGATAGGCGAATCTTGTATTGGTTTAACATATAAACCAACAGACGTTACAAACAACGGCACAATAGTATTGCGTTCGTCAAACATCAAAAACGGACGATTGGATTTAAATGATATTGTTAGAGTTCAATCAATTATCCCGGAAAAATTGCTTGTAAACGAAGGCGATATTTTGATATGTGCAAGGAATGGAAGTAAAAGATTAGTCGGAAAATCTTGTGTTATTGAAAATATAAATGAACCAATGACATTTGGTGCTTTTATGACTATTTATAAAACAAGATTTTTTAAATATGTTTATTATTTTTTACAATCGCCTTTATTCTTTGAACAGTTAAATATCGTTAGTGGAACAACAACCATTAACCAACTAACTCAAAAAAATTTTAATAACTTCCTCATTCCTCTTCCGCCCCTCTCTGAGCAATCGCGGATAGTCGCCAAACTCGATAGGTTGCGTTGTGCGCTTGGGCGGGAGTGAAATTTCAATATTTTTCGCTAACTTTGCGGCATAATGCAAAAAAAAAATAACGCTTATGATAACAGACAACTGCGCTACATTGGGTTACAACGGCAAATTTACCATTTTCAAATACGGCGACCGCGTAATACGGTTCAAAGCACCGTATTCGTTGGAAAAATTTACCGAAATAAAAGAATGGGACAACGGGTATTTGGTTGTTATGGCTAAATACAACAACAAAGAACCCATAGAAGATTACATCGACATTGTTCCGATTTTAGAAAATTTGTATATCAATCCCGAAACATTTTTGAAACCAATCAAAAACGTAATATTAGAAAAATGAACGACATAAAAACCATAGCGGACAACGCAGACATGATAGTAAACGGATACGCATTTACAAAATGCGACATGGGCTACCGCGTGCTCAACCTCAACAATACTCAAAATTCGATGTTGATTTCCATAAGTGGCGAAACATTGGAAACCACAATGGACGACATCGAAATCGGCATCGTTACCGATTATTACAAAAACAACAAAAAATTTTTGGAGGAGGAATACGCATATGCCTAAGTACTATGATTTTAAGGTTGCAGGTTATTACCTGTACTTTACAATGCACTGCATTGTGGAATGTATGCACGTACATGCAAGCGACAGCAAACTTACCGAAAGCGGCTCTGCAAAGTTTTTCGTCAAGGAAAACGGCGACACTGTTTTGCAGAAACGCGGAATCCTCACCGACCTAGAAATATCTAAAATACAAGCCTTTATAAAAAAGAATTACAAAGAAATGTATTTGAAATGGTCAGAAAGCAGCAACAACGGATATTACGGAAAATAAAAAACTGAAACGAGCCGTTTCAGTTTTTTATGTTTAAATTTTTGTTGATATTATTTTTACGCCCCTGTGCAAAACGTAAAATTTTTATGCGTTTGCATTGTGTAAATTTGCCGATGCCGAAAAAAACAATTAATTTTGTTTCTGCAAAACAATAAAAGAGAAATGAAAAGCATTACCATAACCGACAACGACTACAAACAGTGGGTAAAAGAACTGTCGGTGCGATACCGTCAGAGCCAACTCAAAGCGGCAGTGAAGGTTAACACCGAAAAGCTACTCTTCAATTTCCTTTTGGGTCGCGACATCTGGAGATGCACGTGGAGGAACGTTGGGGAGAGGGGGTGATATTGCAACTCAGCAAAGATTTAAAGCACGAACTTCCGGGCGTTGAAGGTCTTTCCAAAAGCAACATTTACTATTGCAAAAACTTTTATTTGCTTTATTATCAGCACGTTGAAATTTTCCAACAGGCCGTTGGAAAATTAGACAACAGTTATCCAGCGATATTTCAAATTCCGTGGCGGCATCATTCCTGATTATGGACAAGGTGAAAAACAATGTAGAAAAAGCATTGTTTTTTGTTGACAGAAAAAGGTTTGCAACTATAAAAAATGCAATTCTCCATTTTATTTGTTGTAATCTTACACCGCCGAAAATCCGTTTCGTAAAAATTTTATCCCGAACTTTGCGGCGTAAAAAACATAATCAAAATGGCACAAAACGGATATTTAGATATGCAGTTGCTCCGCTTTTCGACGGCGGGCAGCGTTGACGACGGAAAATCAACCCTTATCGGACGGCTTTTGTACGATTCAAAATCGATTTTCGAAGACCAACTCGAAGCCGTTGAACAGGCTTCCAAAAGTCGCGGCAACGAGGACGTTAACCTCGCCCTTCTCACCGACGGACTTAAAGCCGAGCGCGAACAGGGAATAACTATCGACGTGGCTTACAGGTATTTCGCCACGCCGAAAAGAAAATTCATAATCGCCGACACTCCGGGGCATATTCAGTACACCCGCAACATGGTAACGGGCGCGTCTACGGCAGATTTGGCGATAATCCTAATCGATGCGCGGCACGGTGTAATGGAGCAGACAATCCGACATTCGTTTATCGCAACGTTGCTCGGAATCCGCAATATCGTGGTGTGTATCAACAAGATGGACTTGGTGAATTTTTCAAAAGACGTTTTCGACAAGATTGTTGCCGATTACAACGAAATGTCAAAACATCTTGACATTCCGGCGGTGGATTTTATTCCGATTTCCGCCAAAAACGGCGATAACGTTGTAAACCGTTCCGAAAACATAAAATGGTACACGGGTCTTCCGTTGTTGGAATATCTCGAAACCGTTGAGATTAAAAAGTCTGATAATCAGGGTTTTCGTATGGCTGTTCAGTACGTAATCCGTCCCATTTCGGACAAATTTGCCGATTTCCGCGGATACGCCGGCCGCATTGCTCAGGGCGTTGTTAAACCGGGCGACAAGGTAAAAATACTTCCGTCGGGTTTAACATCTTCTGTTAAAGCGATTTACAACGGCGAAACCCACTTCCTGAGGCTCGTGAGGGCGAATCTGTCGACATTACTTTAACCGACGACATCGACATTTCGCGCGGCGACTTCCTGGTTGCCGACAACGCTGAAATCCCGACCGTCGGCAAAGAATTTACGCTGAATATCTGTTGGTTTAATCCCTCGCCGATGCAACTCCGCAAAAAATACATCGTCCGACACGCAACGCAAGAAGTTCAAGGCTTGTTTACGGCGGTGGATTTCCGCGTGGACATTTCGTCGCAAGAAAAAATCAACGGCGTTACCGAACTGCAACTCAACGACATAGCCCAAGTTCAACTGAAAACATCTCAGCCATTGGTCTACGAATCTTATTACAAAAACAAAGTGATGGGTTCGCTAATTTTTGTAGACCCATTCAGTTTTGAAACCGTTGGCGCGGGAATGATTTTGGGATAAAAAAACAGCATTGCTGCTACCGTGAGCCGTCATATTATGGCGGCTCTACTTCAAATTATCCATTCGTAATGTCAGTTCAGCGGAAATTTTGTTCTCGCCCACGTGTAGTATTAAGGTTACTTCTAAAATTTTTTTTTCGTAACCTCCCCCTACCTTGCGAAGCCCTTTAAACAAGATAAGGAATAATTACGGTGCGGATTTATGCAATAATCCTCACAAAGCAAATTTTAGCATACTAATTTTGTAATTTTTGTGTTGCTTATTTTTACGTTTAATTTACTTTTGTGATATAAAATCTGATTTTTAAATACAAAAAATACTATCCAATTGTTTGTAATAAACTGATTATTAAATAGTTAAAATTAGAAGTAACCATAGTTTTATCGACGTAATAAAGATTCTCACGTCGTATCTGCTCAAAATCATTGATACCCTGCGGCAAAAGTTTTACGCTCTGTTCCATGGTGCTGAAAAAATTCGTTTTTGCAAATGTAATATTTTCCCCGTTAAAACGCAAAAAAAATATTAAGTAAATAAAGTTTTACAAAAAAAAACGCGAACTTTACTTATTTGGCAAAAATTTTGTACTTTTGCAGTTGATAATTTTTTGTGTTCAATGTAAATTTTATAAAAACCTATGAAAAAATATCTGATTTACAGTCTTTTAGCATTGTTTTGCACGGCGGTAACGTTTTCGTCGTGTAAGAAAGATGACGATACCAAACCACAGTCGCAGTCAAGCTCGTCATCCTCGTCCACCTCGCAATCGGAAAGTCACTCACAGCAGACCAAAACCGAAACCATTACCGACGCTAACGGAACAGCCATCGGAACGCGTACAACAACTACCACCACCATTAACGGCGAAACCGTTACCGAAGTTGTGGTAAAAGACCTAAACGGCAATGTCATTGACGAAAACAAGACTTTGACCGTTACCTTCGACCCTCACGGTGCAAGCGGCACAACACCGTCTGCTTTGTCGGGCAAATTCGGCGAAACCGTAACGCTGCCTTCGCAGGGCAATTTGTCCAACGGCGATTTTGAATTTCTCGGGTGGAATACGCAGTCTGATAACAAGGGTACAACATTAAAGCCCGGCATAAGTTTATTATTAAAAGAAAGTCTGACCCTTTATGCAATGTGGGGTGTAAATTATGTTTACGCAATCCATTTTGACACAAACGGCGCAATAGACGGCGAATACACTGAATATCAATGGATTAAAGACAAAAATTTTAAAGAAATCACTCTGCCCAAACCGACATTGGTAAAGGGCGATTTGGTGTTCAAAGGGTGGTGCGGAAGTTCGGAATACAAAGCCACGTCGTACGATTTTACGGGCAAAAACACGCTGTTTCCCGCCGGTGAAAAAATCAAGGACGGTGATAATTATTTTTCACAACTCAAAATATTATTTAACAGCAGTTATTTAACTCAAAATGTAACAACGCTTTACGCCATTTACGGCACTCCCGAATCCGAAAAGACGGAAAAGAAATACAACATTGTTTTCAATTCAAACGGTTACAGCGGACAAGTTCCCGAAACAATTGGCTTTGACGATTATCGGACGGTTAATTTCAAATTTCCGAAAGCGAACCTCACAGCGCCGAGCGGATACGTTTTTGCCGGTTGGAGCACCGATAAAACAGGGAAAACTTACGTTGCCTTTGACGAGTCGTTAAACTTGATTTATTATTACGAAGTGGGCGAAAGTTGGTCGTACATAGGCGATGATAAATATGTGCGGGACAAATTATCTAAACAATTCTATCAAGCGGACAAATATCCGGGTTTGTATGAACCCACGGTAACGCTTTATCCAATATTTGTAAAAAAATCAGGAATATTGAGATTGTCAAATAATTCGGGCGTTGATTATACCGTGGAGGTTGACGGAAAAAGCATAGGCTACATTTCTAATGGCAATATTCTGATATAGAAGACCTTGCTCTTAACAAAGAACACGAGGTTGTCATTTACAAATACGACAAAGATGCCGGGACATATTCAAAGATAACAAAGACGACAGAAAAATTCACATTTACCAAAGCGGGGCAACGCCAAACGTTTTCGTTCCCAAAACTTGCAAAGGTAACGGTAAAACATAATTCAACAAAAACTTTCAAAGTTTGGATTGACGATTATTCTGTTGCAACTTGGACAAAATCGGGAACGTATAGTTTTGACGTTTCACCAAATGTGGAGCATAAACTTTATATCGAACAGCAAGATGCAATTTTAGTTACCACAAAAGGAACAAAAAAATTTACGTTGGAAGCAGGCGGTTCGGTAACATATTCGGGACCTTACAGCATTTCAAATGCAAATTATTTTAATTAAAGATTTGGCGGAGGTTTTTTCAAAAATTCTTCGCCGTTTTTTTACCTAAATGCAATAAAAAGGACGGCTTAAAAAAACCGCCCCACTTGTATTACGGAAAAATCTTTTTTCTAAGTCCCTCTATTTTGTGAAAAAAGTTTTTCCGATTTTTTTGATATATATAAAAACCTTTTAAAATTTCTTTTCAGCACAAGCGTAAAGATTATCGTCTTTGTGCCACATTTTAGTTTCCCAATTTTGAATTCCCGCTCCAACCTTAGAAAAAGTTTTTTCACCGGTGTTGCAGTCGGTGTAATAACACCATTTGGAAAACTCCTCATCAACATTTCCTTTTCGTTTAATCGACTTTCTTAAACCGCTCTTCAAAAAAGCGGCAATGCCTTTGCTGTAAATAAAATGCGCTACGGCTAACTTTCTGCTGCCTTGAAGTTGAGGAGTATATTTTTCAGCAAGTTTGTACGCTCTTGAAAAATCTTCCCTTAAAAGACTGTCGGCAAATTGTTTTGAAATTTTTGTGTCAAATTTTTCTCCTTTTCTGATTACGTGTCCGTAGCCGATTGTTCTTCTGCCTGATACACAGCGGTATTCTTTTCCGCCGGCATAACCCTCGTGTGATTTAATGTAATCAATTACGCTTTCATAATTTTTGAGTTCGCTACAAATCAAACCGTTTTGCAAATCAAAGTTATCCGATTTGAAGTTTTTTTCGAGTTCTGTTTCACATTTTTCCGACATTGACCTTGTTGTAGGCGTTCCTACCAGAAAAACGGGAATCAAAACCAACGTTGTAATTAATTTTTTCATTGTGTTGTTTTTTCGAACCTTTTTTTAAAAGTTTTTCATTTTAAGGGACTGATAAAAAACTTCTCAAAAAGATTCATCAGCAATACGGACAATAAATTTTTATTCCTTTTTATATATATCAAAATCCGAATGCGGTTGCCGAACGCTCTCGGTGTAAAATATATTGTCCGTGTCGCCATTTTGACGACGGTGCAAAGGTCGTATGTTTTTTTTACCCTACCAAAGGATTTTCCGACGATTGTAATGTTTACTACAAAAAAAAGAAAATATAAAAGTAAAAAATAGAAAAATTATAAAAAAAATGTAAAACGACAAAGTATATTTTAAATTACAAAAAGAAAAATATACATTAAATACAATCTTTTCTTTTGTTTATCGATAGTTTAAGATTTAATTAAGAAGTGAATTATTTAGAATTAATATAAATTATTTGGAGTAATTTCCTAAATCGTTATGTTTTACCCACCAATTAAAAAACGTATCGAAAGTAACGATATTTTCACCGAACTCTTTTATATAAGCCTCCTTTTCCTCCTCCGTTATATTGACACGCTTGATTTTATAACTCCAATCGTCTCTAACGGCGAGGGCATAGCCGCCTATCATTGTGCTTTCTTCAAATATTTTAACACTTTCATTCATTTTTTACGGATTTGTGTTCTCTGAAATTTTTCCACCACTGAAAAAACTCGTTGTAAGTTATAATAATATTTTCACCGAATTTTTTTACATAAGCCTCTTTTTCGTCGTTTGTTATATTAACGGCTTTGAGTTTAAAACTCCAATCGTCCTTTACCGTGAGCGTATATCCGCCCAACATCGGTGATTCTTTTATTATTACTCTCGGCGTTTCCATAATGAGTTCCCCTTTAACAGGTTTGTTGCAACATACGTGCCGAAAAACGTTAATATTTTCAAAAAAATTACGATGCTTGTTTTGCCTCGGCTTGCTCCACAAGACGGTCTGCGGAATTATCCGTCATCTTCATTGCCTTATTGTTTTCGTCAAAAATATAAGGTATAATGTCCGTCTCACGGATTAAAGTATCAAAATATGCAAATCTGTCAATCAAAAGAATTGCACAATCTTTTTTTGCCGTTATCAAATTAACGCCTTGATTAAGGTTAAGACCTTTGATAATAATGTCATTTTTAAGGAAATAGACATCCTCGGCAAACTGCTCCTTAACACAAAGAACACCTTTTGTAAGAATAAAAATATCATCTTTGTGGTCGTCAAGATTGATTTCTTCGCCTTTATTGAGATATTTTATTCTGAGATATTCGCAATGCCGGTAAGCAGATTTTCAGGCACACCGGCAAACATCGGGTGTTTTTTCAACAAACGTATTCTGTCAGGCAACAAAGGACGATTCTCTTTGAGGTCTTTAAGCAGTTTTTGTTTTTTCTCCGTCATATTTGCCAAATAATCAGAACATTTAAGAGGATTTTCCTCATAAACGATTTTTGCCGCAACGGAATATACGGTCTCGTCAGTATGATAAAGTCCCAAGAAAACCTCATCAGGCATTTCCGACTTGCGTATTTTGGTTAAAACGTCCTCTATGTTGGAATGTATCCAAAGAGTTAAATCTTTGTAATCTATAACGTTGGCTTTCAATGGGTCGTTTACTTTCGATTTATGTTGTTTTCCCAAAAGTTCCACCGCCTTTGAAATAGTCCACGGTTCGAGTTTGGAATAATCCCGCTTGATAATGGCTTTTAAACGGTTTTCAAACGAGAGTTTCTCCTGCGGGAAAAATACCGACAACTTCTTAATTTTCTGCACCGAAGCCAAATCTTCAAAAAGAGGCGTTATAATTTGTTTCAAATCTTTCGGGAAATTATTGTCAATAATTTCAACGGCAAAAATATTGTTTTTACCGATTATATTCTTTTGAATCAAAGTTATAAGGCGCGGTTCGTTGATAAAACTCAAAAGGTTGAAAAGCGTTTCAATATTGCTTTCTTTCTCTGTATCAAGGGCTTGAAAAAGTTTGAGAGTGTTTTTTTCGTCTTCGATATCCTCCAAAGACGACATAATCCAAACTATATTTTCTACAATATCGTTAATTTTGTTTTTAACGGCTTGAATATCGTTTTCGCCTGTTGCCTGATATTTACAGAAATTGAGCGCACCGATAACTGCCATTTGAACACTCCTGTTAGGATAATTTATGTTTTTAATCAAATATCCGCGCGCCGGTGCTGAGCCGAATTTTGCATACAATTCAATGATTCTCAACAAAATAGCAGGTTCTCCGCATTTCTCGAAATATTCGTTAAGAGCAGGCAAAACTCTATCGCCCATATCTAAAAGCACGGTTCCAGCCGTATTGTAATACTCTGCCGACTCCAAAAGCGAAATTAATTTGTCAATCATTTTCGGGGTACGAAGTTTTCCTGCCAAAGTAATCGCAGCAGATTTTACGTTTCTGTCTTTAGAATCCAACTTTTGAAAATTACGTCTTCGTTCAACATTTTGTCGTCAGAAAACATAACTTGTATCAACTTTATTTGGTCGCAAACGAAATTACTTGTACAAAGCGAGTTAAATTCGTCATCGGTAATGTTTTTCACTTCCGAAAAATCCAAATAAGCAGCCGCACGCTCGGCTAAAAGTCTTGTTTCGAGATTCTTGGAATTTTCATAAACCGTTTTGCAAGGTCCGGCTATACGTCTGCGCCAAGTAGGGTCAATGTTTTTCAAAACGGCTTTTTTAACAACTTCGTTTTCCGATTCCAAAAGTTGCGATGCATAACTTTCAAGACTCCTCGGCGCAGTTTCCGACAAAATGGTTACGGCGTTGGACTGAATTTTAATGTTAGGATTTTTAACGAATTTTCTCAAAAGTTCCGCACCATATTGATTTTTAGAATTTTCCCTGCGTTTCTCCTTAGAAATATCCTGAACAATCTGTTTGATTGTGGCTTTGTAACTCAAATACAAATTTTTACTACTGATTGCCCACATTACCAAAATCGGAACAAAAGCAATCAAAAAGTATCTGAAATCGTATTCGCCCAAAAGTTTTATCAATTGATTTACGCCCCAAATAATAACGCCGGCAATTCCCGTTGAAAACTGCTGAACAATTCCTACTTTGGTTTGAACGGCTGTTTTTTCGTTGTCGGGCAAAGGCTGATAAAGAATATTGAAAGCAGGGTCGTCAAGTCCCCTGCGCAAAATTCTTTCCTGAGATTTGTTTACTGTTATTAAAATCAGGAACATAATCACTCCTACGCCCCAAAACAGTCCAACCACAGCAGCCGCCGTTGCAACAACAACCATACAAACGGGCAAAATCATCAATCCAAGTTTTACTCCGTAACGGCTCAGAATTTTTGCGGAATAAAACGAAAGTATCAATTCACCTATTTTCAATCCTCCGTAAACCAACGTTAAGAATTGCGCTGTATTGTCAGGCGAAATTTGTATTTTTACTGTGGACAAGAACGAAAAGTCAGTGATGTAAATAATTGTCATTGAGAGAGTTGCACAGATAAAAATGTACTTAAAGTAATCTTTTTTCAAAAGTTGCAACAATCCCGTTCCGTCCTCGGAAGGCTTAAACGAAATTAATTTTTTATTTTCCTGCGCTAATTTTTTTCTTTCTTCGGCTAACTTTTCGGGATATTTGTTGTAAAGAGAAACAAGAGTTCCGATACCGATAACAAACCCGACTGCACTAATATAAAGCAAAGTATACGAATGGGAAATTACGCTTTTCAACAGCGGAATTATTAAATATCCCAACATTGCCGCCAAAACTCCGCCGATACTAAACAAAGCGAAAATTCTTTTTACTTGCACTAAGTTTAAGAATTTCAACGACAAAGCCCCCGTTTCGATTCCCACCATCGACAAAAACGGCCAAGCCCAAATAAAAACGAAAAAACTTAAAATTTTAGGGTCAATAAAATTTATCAAGAACGGTGCGCTGAAAGTAACTATCGTCATAAACGACAAAGTCATAATAAAAACTCTGCGGCTGTCCATTATTTTTTGCAACCAAGAATAGAGTTGTGTCATAGCAAAACCGCCTATTCCCGATGCCATATAAGCGTAAGGCAACTGTTCGCTGCCGTAATAACGGATAAATTCAGAGTTAGCAGGCGTAAAATAAAACGCACCGGCAAGACCGAGAAAAAACGAATGAGCGAACAGCATAAGAAATATAGGAATTTCCTGCTGCCGCAAGTCAAAATTCTTGACTAAAAAATGTGATAATGTCAGTTTTTTCATTTATCCGAGCCTTGCATACTTTTTTTAATGCAATATATGTACCGAATTTTTTTAACAAAAATCCGCAACCGTTTTTTCGGTATAGTTTGCATTGCAAAATTACAAAAATATTTTTAAAAATACCCTACACGAAAAAAAACTTTTTTAAATTTTAACACCTATCATCAGTTGGTCGTCTAACTGACTGATTTTCTTACCGTTATACGACATCCAATTTTGAATGTTAGCCTTTATTGCCGACTGTTGAATTTGTTGAGGCAAGTCGGAAATGTTCGCTAAAAGTTCTTCGGTTACTTTTTGCGAAAATTTCACTTTCCCGTCTTCGCCGCCGAATTGGTCGGTAATTCCGTCGGAATAAGCATAAAACATATCGCCTTTTTCGGTTTCGATTATATGGTTGGTAAAATTTTTGCCGCCCTTTCTCAAATTGTATCCGATACACATTTTGTCGGGTTTAACGATTTGTACCTCGTTGTTTCTTACCAACAAAAGCGGACGTTTTGCCCCGGCGTATTGAACAATATGTTTTTCAGAATCAAAAACTATCAACGCCATATCAATTCCGTCTTCAATATTGTCCTCGCTTTTAATCCAAGATTCATTAAATTTATTTTTAATTCTGTCAAGAATTTCGGCAGCACTCAACTCTGAGGTTATGGAGACAAAAGTGTCGTTAATAACCGAAATTCCGAGCATACTCAATAACGCTCCCGGGACACCGTGTCCCGTACAATCGGCAGCAATCAAATATTTTAACCCGTTAGAATGTCCCGCCCAATAAAAATCTCCAGATACAATATCACGCGGTTTCCAATAAACAAAATGTTCGGGAAAAATCTCGGTCATCATTTCTTCGGACGGAACGGCTGCACGCTGAATCCTTTGCGCATATCTCAACGAAGAAAGCAAATGTTCGTTGATTTTTGCAAGATTATTTTTTTGAGTCTCAATAAGAGAATTTTGGGATTTTATTTCGTTAGTCTGTTTAACTATTTGATTTTGAAGTTGTTGTAATTTATCGTTACGAAATTTAATATCTTCGTTTGTTTTTTTAAGCGATTTATTTGTTTTTATGCTTGATAAAAACTGTTTTAAAATTAAGGCAGCAATCAAAAACGCAAAACCGATAACACAAGCAAGCCATTTGTTACGAATTTCTGCCCGCCGATTTTCCTCGTTGAAAAGAATATCCCTCTCTTTTGCCTGACGTTCATACTCGGCAAGACGGTTTTCGTATCGGATTGTAAACGATTTTTCTCGTATTTGGCGCACATTTCACTCGAAAAATTGCGGTTTGTAATTTGTCGCAATTCTGAGGTATATTTCAAAATATTAGGATAATCATTAACGGCTTTGTAATACGAACAAGCAGCATTTACATAAATGTAATTGGTTATTTGACTATCGTGTTTAAAACTTGCAAGTGCTTGGGCGGCTTGTTGATATTTTTTCTTGGCACAAAAAAGCGTGATTTTTGTCTGAAACATATAAATATTGAAAATCGGAACCGTTTTAGTAAGCGGCAAACCAGCACAATAAATTTCATCGGCCTTTTTAAGGAAATAAGCCGAACGTTGTTCGTCGGAAAATTCCATAGCCTTAATGTACATATTGGGAACGTTTATACAAAAATTCATAAATGCCAACATATCTTCTTCGGGCGAAATTTCCGGGAAAATTTCTTCGCATTTTTTCAGAGCATCAAGCAGACTTAACGTATCGTTTTTTACTCCGTACAATTCTCCTTTTGTAACGGCTTTGGTGAATTTTGCAGAAATTATACCTTTTTTATCGTGTTGAGCCTCAGCGATTTCAAGATATTTATCCAAATATTCCATAGCCGAAGAATAAAGATGGGTTTCGGCATATGTTGCCCCCAAATTGTAATAAATCTGTCCCAAAAGAGTAGAATCATTTGTTTTGCTGCAAATTTTTAATGCTCTTTGCAGATATGTCAGTGCCTCGGCGGGTCGCAAAGTGTTGGCAAAAGAACGCGAAATATTAAAAAGACATTGAGCCGAGGCTTGAAGATTGTTTATAGAATCGTTGATAACCAACATTTTAAACATACATTCGTTATAACCGTCGTAATCTCCTGCGGCTTCAAATTCTTCTGCCTTTTTTGCAAGAGAATCCGTTTGGGCTTTCAGCGGACAAAAAGCCACGAAATCCAAAGCAATAACTAAAAATATGTATGCAAAAAATTTCATTCCGTGCAAAATTTTCCGTAACTTTGCGCTGCAAATTTAGTAAAAAAAGATATGAACGGCAATTTTATTTTCATTTTAACGGTTATAGGACTTTCAATTTGGGTTTCTTCGCTTATACTAAGGCGAAAAAACCACCGCTTAGGAACAATTCTTTCTTGGATTGCGTTAGCGGTTGTTCTCTTAGCATTTATTCTGTTTAAAACCTCCGATTAAAACTGCCGTTTCAGCGCCTTACGGATTTTTATTGCGTAAAACAGACACGCCAAAGCAAAATAAACACAAATTTGGATGTAAATTCCTTTCATCTCAAAAGCAACGTCCGAAATGCTTGCGCCCATTCCCGAAATTCGCATATAAGCGTTGAGTCCGAAGGTTGAAGGAAAAATATACGAAAAATATCTTATTCCGTCAGGAATTGCTGAGCCAGGCCATGACAAACCGCACATAAAGTACAGCGGCAACGACATAAAGACAAAAATCAACATACAATCTTCCCTTCTGAATATAAAATAACTCAAAACCGTCCCCAACAAACAACATGCAATCAAATACGGCACAATAAAAAGCATAAAATCCTGAAAATGACCTAATTGCGGCAAAGTAAAAATTTTTGTTACCACAACGAAAGCATATAAAGCGTGAAAAATATACAAAATCACATAAAAAAGCGTTTTTCCCAAAACTATTTCAACGGGATTTTTATAATGTTTTTCGAGCGGAAAAACAAATCCGCCGTACAATTCTCTGTTTCTGCCCATACTCATTCCTATTCCTAAAAACAAAGATTGCTGAATTATCATCATCAAAATAGGCGGAATCATAAAGGCTGCATAACCGCCCTGAGGATTGTAAAGCGAAGTATACTTATAATCAATCGGGGTTTGCATAATTTCGCTTTCTCTTTCCGTTTTCGGTTTCATATAATTGGCAACTTTGATTTTTCTGTTCATCGCTATCGAAACGTTAGAACAAGCCGTGGCAGCACATTTATAATAAACCATACTCATCATATTGCAATAAAGCCCTACAACGGTTTGTTTACCTTTTGAAAGCGAAGTTGCAAAATCTTTGTCAATATGAATTACAGCGTATGCTTGTTGTTTTTCCAACATAGTATAAGCCTCGGTCATATTAAGACAACAAGCCTCTATTTTAACGTCAGCGGTTGCATCAACTTTTCTTAAAAATTCCCTACTCAAAGAAGATTTGCTGTCGTCTACCGCCACAACGGGAACTTCATGCTGAACCTTGGAGTATAAACGTAAGCATAAATCAACGGATAGGCAATCGGTAAAATCACAACGAAAAGTATTATTCCGACATCGTGTTTTACGGTTTGAAGTTCATCGTACCAAATTTTTATAATGTTCATAATTTCTTACTTTTTCAGCACCGCAAAATTAATAAAAAAAATTAAAAAAGTACTCTTAATTCTTCGTCAGTTAATTTTCCTATCCAATTTTCGCCTTCGGCAACGGTTAAATCGGCAAGTTGTTTTTTTTCGCAAAGCATTTTGTCGATTTTTTCTTCAAAAGTATCTTTGGTTATAAAACGGTGAACTAAAACGTTTTGATGTTGCCCTATTCTGTAAGCGCGGTCGGTTGCCTGAGCCTCAACGGCAGGATTCCACCAAAGGTCGTAATGAATAACGTGGCTTGCGGCGGTAAGATTCAAACCCGTTCCGCCGGCTTTCAACGAAAGAATAAAAATTTGATGTTGCTTTTGAGTTTGAAAATCCTCAACCATTTTTTTTCTTTCATTAATCGAACAACCGCCGTGAAGAAAAAGTGGACGTTTACCCGTTTTTTGAAAAATCATTTCGGAAAGAATTTCTCCCATTTCTTTAAACTGCGTGAAAATCAATGCTTTCTGTCCGTTTTGCATAATATTTTCCGTTAGGGAACAAAGAGTTTGCGCTTTGGAAGAAAGTTCGGGATTAAAATCACCGTTTTTAAGAAACAAAGCCGGGTGGTCGCAAATCTGTTTCAACGCCAAAATCATTTGCAAAATCAATCCGCTGCGTTTGAAAAGCGATTTAGAATCACCTTTGTCAATTCCCCCGATTAATTTCAAAGCCTCTTTGGTAGTTTTTTCGTAAAGAGCGGCTTGGTCTGTTGAAAGACGGATAAACTCGTTTTGCTCAATTTTATCGGGCAAATCATTGATAATATTTTTATCGGTTTTAAGACGGCGCATTATAAAAGGTGAAGAAATTTTTTTGAGCATTTCAGCACAATTTTTATCACCGAGATTTTGAATCGGGTTTGCAAATTTTCGGCAAACTTTTTTTCCGTCCCGAAATATCCCTGATTAACAAAATTCATAATGCTCCAAAATTCCGACAAACGGTTTTCCACCGGAGTTCCGCTCAAAGCAATTTTCGTTGAGGCAGCAATCGAAAAAGCCGCTTTTGTTTGGGCAGAGGCTTGATTTTTAATGTTTTGAGCCTCATCAATAATCATAACCGCCCATTTTTGTTTTTTAAGTTTTTCAAAATCGGAACGCAAAATTCCGTAAGTGGTAAGAAGAACGTCAGAGGAAAACTTTTTTAAATCCCTGTCCTGACCGTGATAAACAAAAACTCCTAATTCCGGCGAAAATTTTTCAAACTCATTCACCCAATTTGAAATCAAACTCGTAGGTACGATGGCTAATGCTTTTTGTTTTTTTAAAATGTTTTCGTTCTTTAATTTTTGCAAAAACGTTATAGTTTGAAGAGTTTTTCCCAAACCCATATCGTCTGCCAAAATGCAACCGAAACCTAACATTTGATTTCTGCAAAGCCAATCGAATCCGCGCTTTTGATACGGTCGTAAAACGGCATTTATGTTTTCAGGCACTTTAATGGGCGGTTGATTTCTCAACTTATCAATCAATTCCTTAGCAGCGGAATCAATTTTTATGTCGTTGCCGTCAAAAACGCCCGTTAATGCACTTTGAAGAATTTGAGTTTTGGTGATTTTGGACGGATTTTCCAAAATTCTTTTGATTCTTTCCACATCGGAAGAATCGATGTAAAAATAATCTTTTTTAATTTTGATAAGTCCGTTTGCATTTTTTGCAGTTTTAAGAAAATCCTCATAACTAACGCTTTCTTCACCCAAGGCAACTTGCCAATCAAAATCCAAAAGGTCGTCAAGACGGAAATAACTTTTAGAAGTACTTGATTTCTTTTTTATTTTCATTTTAACTTTCGGTCTTACAATGTTTTCCAACGATTTCGGCAACATAATTTTAACGCCCGAAAGTCTTAATGCGGGAACCGTCTCAAAAAGAAAATCAGAAAATTCCTTAATGTAAAAACCAAAGGAGAATCGGCAGAAGAATTTATATAGTTTTCGTAACCCGAAATAAACGGACTGATTACGGAAAGTTCTTTCAAAATTTCAAATTTTTTGTCAGCAAATTTTTTGGCGGAAAATATTTTTTTCAAATCAATGTTTTCATTTTTAACAACAATTTGGGTTGAAAGTGAAATATTCCCATCTTTTTCTTCATTTACCGCCAACTGAAATTTGTATTTTCCCGTGTTGAAAAACAATCTATCCGTCCACGCTTTGATACTGCCGGGAATTTCTTTTTCACCGGCGGCGTTAAACGGAAGTTTTTTTGAGTTGAAAATTAGTTGAAAAATTTTGTCGGTAAATTTCGGTGAAAATTCCGCCGTCAATTCGGTTAAAATCAACGAAAGAGCAATTTCAGCAGGTCTTTTAATAGGGAAAAATTTTCTTGACGGAGGAAATTTAGCAGTTAAAAAATCAAAAGGCATAATAATTTCCAATGCCTTCAACGCATTTTCCACTTGAAAATCCATTTTAACAGGCAGCCAGAAAACCGAATAATCAAAATGTCCGGTTTTAAAAACTCCCGGAGCGGTATTTCCCGTTACCAAAATGTTCAACGCACAAATAATCAACTGATTAAATGCAACAACAGTCGGTTTGTATTCTTCCAAATAATCTTGTTCGATTTTTAAAACTTGTGACAAATATTCCTCCTTCGTCCAAGTTTTTCCCGACAAAAAATCTTTAACCTGAAAACTAAAATCCTGATTCAAATAAATTCTCAAATCCGTATCAACGGTTAAAAAGTTTTTAATCTTTTCATCCTGAAAATCAAAGTTCTTTTTTGTAAGGATTGTTTTCGCCTTCCTAAAAATTTTTGCCGTTTGAGCGGTGTATTTTCCGTAGAAATCTGTGTTCTGATAAAAAGGTGTTTCCTTAGGCAAAATCGAATTGATTGTCTTATAGTTGTCGGAAATTTTAGAAAAGTCGGGACGGACAAATTCTCCCTGTTTATTTTCCGTTGTATTTTTTTCCAACAAATCTTTGGCAGAAGGAACTTCAATTAATTTTTCGGTGTTCAAACCCGAACCACGGCGTTTTAATTCCTCAATCAAATCAATTCCGTGAATTTTAAAAGCCGTAAAAGGATTATTGTCTATTTCACGGCTTACAACGTAAATCACGGCTGCCAAATGCTTGCACGGACAAGCACTATCGGGACAATCGCAGTGCATTTTTATATCACCGGCTTTTTCGGGAAATATTTTTAAGCCACATTCCTTAGCCGTATTGAGAATTTCCCTATCAAGTTCACGGTTTAAAAGTTTGGAAATCAATGCGGGTTTTTCAGTCAGCCGCATAATAAAATTCTCAAATTTTTCGCCGTCAAATTTTGGAATTTCTATCTTAACAAAATAATTCCACGTTCCCAAAACAGTTGCAGAAATTTTGTTATCTTTGATTGACAGAGTTTTAACCCGTCCATTTTTGGCGTAAGACGAACCTCTGGGAATACGGTTTTCATAATCGATATCCTTTAATGCATCAAGCCATTTTTGCCCCCACCAAGTTTTTCCGAAAAATTTTGCCATCGGTTAAAGTTTTCTTTTTTCGGGGTGCAAAGATATATAAAAATCCCGAATTATAGCGCAGAGAAATAAAAAAACAATTTGAATCCGCATCGATGTCAGCGTTCGACAAATCAACCGCAAACAAGAAACTAAAAACTTTATATTGAAACGATATGATTTATCCGCCGGAATGTTAATTTAATAAGCGTTAAATCAATTCCCGATACCTCGCCGCCGCGCTCTCGAACCTTTCTGCTACCTGCCCCCTCACACTTTCTGGCGCAATCACCACAAGTTCTTTTGCAAACGAGGATAACTCCCTGATTAACTCGTAGTTAACAATGCAGTTGATGGAGAAAAATTTTCCATTGGTGAGTTTCGGAAATTGGGCGCGGAGATTTTTGTCGTCGGAAATCGTTTTTTGAGAGCCGTGGATGGGCTTGGTTAAAACGTAATTGTTTGAAACGTCCGACACCCAAAAAACAATGTGTTCGATTGGTTTGTCGTCGTAAAGCGTTACGCCGACAATGTCTTCAAAACGCTCCGAAAAATCTTCGTCAGGCTCTTTAAAAGTCTGATTTGCAAAAGGTTCGGTTGTTATAATTCTGTCTAACGCAAAAGTCAGGATTTTGCCGTCCGAATCTGCCGCGCCGATTAAATACCAACGGTTGTTGTATTGTTTCAGAAGGTAAGGGTGGAAAACTATTTCGTTTTTATTGTCGCTGTAAAACATTGAATAACAGATTTTTATAACAATTTTATTAGAGATGTAATTAAAAATCTGTCCGAGGAGATTGCTGTTTTTCAGGTACGGATTGTGGCTGAACGAAATTATTTTTCTGCGTTCCGAAAGTCCGAGGCGGCTTTTGAAATCGTTGAGCCATTCAAAATTTTCCAAGCCGTCAAACTGCCCCAACGTGCTCAAAACTTCCTGCAATAGGTTTTTCTCGTCGTCGGAAAGTTTCTTTGTGAAAATCGAAACGACGGTTCGGCATACCTCAGACAATATTTTCCGTCTTTTGTAAACCGCTCAATTTCAGCGTGAAAGCCGTCGTTCTCAATAAAATTCAAGTCCTTTTGAATACACCTTTCGCCAACGGGCGCGACCTCGATTTCCGCCAACTTTTCGTTACATTTTTCGGTCAAATCGGCAAGGCTGTAATAATGGTGCTTGTCGGCAAGAAGCCGGTCAAGAACACTGATTCGGATAAGGGCGTTTTTGTTGGTGGGCATTATTTTACGTCAATTATTTTGCTGTTTTCAATTAAAATTTCAATGCTGTCACCGTTGTTTTTCGCTCTAATTTTTGCGAACAATTTATCGGGAAGTTGCAACGTAGTCGAGTTAAAACTCACAAAACAAACGCTTTGTAACTTGGTTTTTATAATGGCTTTAACCCAATTTTTTTTAACTGCCAATTTTTCTTCCACCATCGATACAATGCGTTTCAAATCAATTCTAACGCTGTTTATGTTGAAAGTTTCTAATAATTTGTCTATTTTAGTATTTTCTGTTTGCATAATTGCGCTCCTATGTTCTGCATTATTACGGATTTTACGTAGTGTGTTTAAATTTATCTTAATTGCCTTGTTTTCAGCAAAAAATGTGTTGCAAAATGCGTTAATTTTGTGATACATCGGAATATCCGTAACGTTTTCTTCTTTGCCGTTGGGTTTGAAACTATAATCAATACCGTTTGCTGTTTCGCTTTTGGTCCTGTTCTTAATGTGTTCTATTAAAAGCCTGATTTCTTGATATTTAACGTGATAATAATAATTAATTATGTTTTCCATTTGGTAAAACGCGTTTACACAGAAATTATCAAGTCTTTCTTTTTCGGACAATTTCAAATTTAATGCGGCATTTTCCATCCTAAGATTGTCAATGTGTAATTGGAATTTTACACGTTCATTTTTTACAAAAGAATATTTGATGCTTGCATTCGCTCTTATTTCCAAGACTTCACGGATAACTTTTATATCTTTTTCGTTATCCTCATTTGCACAACAATCTCCCTTGAACCGAAAATCTTTTTCATTTCCGATTCAAATTCGGGGTTTTGTGCCGCCAAAAGTTTTATTTTTTGTATGGTCGCTTTTAGTTTTTCGTCCATATTTTTTAAATGTTTAGTAACGAATCCAAATCGCTGTTGAGTTCGTCCAAATCAATGGGACGGTTTGTTGCCGCTGTTTTGTTTTTCAGCCGTTCAAACTTTTGCCACAGTCTTTGATAAACCGAATCTTCTTCGCCTTTTACCATTTTGAGGTACAGCAACTTGCCTTCCAAAACGTTAATCATGTCGGGATTGCCTTTTTTAACGTGTCCTTTGTCGGCTTTGTATTTGGGCAGAAACCGCGACTGAGCCGCCGAAAGTCCATATTTGTCTCAAATGTACAAAATATTTCTGAGATTTCGTACATAATTTTGTGTAACGTTAAGTTTGCGGCTTACAATTATCCCCGTAACTTCTTGACGTTCACCGAGTTTTTGCAGACGGGTTTTCTTTTCGTTGATTGTAAACCCCTGCTGAGTTATTATTCTGTTTAATTCCGTTATAAACTCGCCGTCTTTTTGGTAAACGCTGTGCATGCTCGAAAAAGTGATGTCGTCGGCATAACGCGAATAATTCAGTCCGAAACGTTTTGCAACGCCCGCCAAACGTCTGTCTAAATTGTCGCAAATCATATTTGTAATAATCGGCGAGGTTGGCGCACCTTGTGGCAAAACATAACGTACTGATTCTTTGCCGTTTTCGTCTTTTGAAACTTCTTTCATGCAGCAAAGCCCCGCCATTATCCCGGAAATTTCTTCCGAAAAATTAAACGGTTTTAATTGCAGACGTTTCCATACTCGCGCCTGACGTATCGACGGAAAAAAATCTTTTAAATCGATGTTGAAAATGTAATTTTGTTTTTTGTGAATTTCGGCGTTTGTTACCACGGAACGCCCTTCGGTAAAACCCATTGCATATTCCGAGGGCGTATACAGTGCCTTAAAAACTTCGTTAAGGCATTGAAGAAGCATTTAAAAGTCTTAGTCTTAGGTGCGGTGATTGTTCTGAATCCGCCTGTTTTCTTCTTGATTGTGAAGAATTTATAGCGTTTTTTCGTTCTGTTGGGATTGCAGTAATAATTTATTTGTCGTTGGGTGAACGGACGGTAAAATTCTCCCAAGCCGCTTTCTTCCAACAAGTTTTGCTTAACCTTGTTAAGAAGTCCTAACAGCGATCCATGATAATTTTTTATGAAATCTCCGTTCTTTATTTTTATAAAAGGTCTTTAAAAGATTGAAAATCAAAAACTTATTTTCTTCGTATATGGCATATTAAAATGTATTCAATATATGTCTTTTAGTTCTATTGGCAACTTATATATATATCCATACATACATTGACTATTACCCAATAACATTGTTATCCCCGGTTGCCCGAAGACATCCCGCGAATACGCAGGACAAAATTTCAAAATTTCGTTTTATGGTTTTCTTCCTTTCAAAGACCGTTTTTTATGTCGCAAAATTACAATAATTTTGCGGAAAATTTTTAAGAATCTTGCCGCAAAAATTTTTTTAGGGTTAATCAATGTTCCAATATGCATCAGGGTCGCCGTCGAAAGCATCGTAAATGGTGTCGTCGTCGTAGCCCTCTACGTCCTGCGCGTAACTTCCGGCAAAATCACCGTAGTGATGTCCGTAGTCGTCGAAATCGTCGTAGCCGTCATAAAAATCTTCTTCTTTCGGCTCAAAAGCAAATAATTCGTTAATGTCTAAAATGTCGTTTTCCGATTCCATTTTTTACCTCCTATTTTTTTGTTTAACGTTTTACCCTTAATGTCAGAAAACATTAAAAGGTTACAATGTTTTTTGATTTTTTTTACGATGCAAAGATATGTTGAGGGTACGAACTCTATGTTCGCAGGTGAAGGGAGATTTTATTTGTCGGTGTAATGCCTTATATTTCGGCAGTCATAATTCGTGAATGTTTTTTTGTAAATATAAGATATTTTTTAAAACAAATCGTCCAACGTTACAACGCTCTGAACCTGACGCTATACGCATTGTTTTTTAAACCAAAAGTTGAAATAAAAGTCAAGTGTACGGTCTTTTTGCGTGGGATGGATTCAATGAGGTTTTGAAGCCGCTCGCGCAAAATAGCATCATACTTTTTGTCGATGGCGAATGGTTTGGCGTAAAACTTTATCTCACAGAGGTTTATAACGTTGTCGGAGCGGTCAATCAGCATATAGGTTTGAGATTGGATTTTGCCGTCCTGAGTTAAAATCCACGCCGATTCTGTCGTGCTAACCCCCGAAATGCCTAACTTACTCTTAATCTGAGAGATATGCGAAAAACAAAGCACTTCAAACGCCAATCCGCGCCAAGTATTCAGTTTGGGCGAAAGATTGTTTTTCTGCCAAAAATCTACATCGTTAATTTGCTTGTTATCAACAAATTGCAAGTAAAAAATGCAAAACGGGTCGATAAGTTTATAATGCGGAATTTTGCCGCCGCCAAAAGGTCGGTATTCGGTTATAAAATCGCTTTCTTGCAGACCTTTGAGAATTTCGGTTGCGCCGCCGCCGTCCTTGATTCCGGTGTTTTCGAGGATTTCTTTGCGCGTAAAACCGCCCCGCCGTTGCACCAAAAAACGCACGGTTTTTATGTGGTCGTCAGGATTTTTAAACAGCGAGCCAAACAGCCGTTCAAATTCGGTTTTGAGTTTTGCATTTTTTGCAAACATCAGATTATCAATATTTTGAGCCGTACTAAAACCCTTCTCAAAAAGATTGAGATAATGCGGAATCCCGCCGAAAACCATATAAGCCGTGGCAATTTCGTAACGGCTCATTGCGATATTTTTGGCGCGGAAAAATTCCTCGGTTTCCCTGAGCGTAAACGGCGAAAGTTTTATCTCGGCGGTAAGACGGTTGTAAAGTCCGCCTTTGTTGTTGATAAGGTTGTTTTCAATCCACGAAGTTGCTGAACCGCAAACAATTAGCAGAATATTATCGCGCTTGGATGCCCAACCGTTCCAAAAATATTCAAATGCGGGAATAAAATGCGACCTTGGGTGTCCATCCACGGCATTTCGTCGATAAAAACCACCTGACGGCTACCGTTATCTTTCTCTGTTAGAAGGAGTTGCAAAAGTCTGAACGCTTCAAGCCACGTTTTCGGACACTCCTTGCCCGTTAATCCGTAATCCTTCAACGAGTAAAAAAAAGTTTGCAGTTGGTCGCGCAAAAGGTACGTTTTGTCTCTATCAAACGGCGAAAGCCCTGTATGCCAAAACGTTAGACGGTTTTTAAAAACTTCCTTAATAAGAAAAGTTTTGCCCACACGTCTTCGCCCATAGACGGCAACAAATTCCGAACTGTTTGATTTATAGAGTTTTTCCAACTCCTTTATTTCCTTATCTCGTCCAACAAGTTTCATAACATTATAATTTTTTATTTCTCGGCAAAGGTATAAAAAAGTTACGATTTAGAGAAATTAAATCGTTTATTTCTCTAAATCGATATAAAAAATTGCGGTTTTAGAGAAATAAACGAAATTGCGGTTATTTTTCCCTATACCTTATAGTCTGCGGAAAGCGTTGTTGCATTTTTCACAAAATCGCCCTTTCGGGGTTTAAAATTCATTTGCGAAAACTGAATTATCGTGCTAACGCCGTCTGAAGGTCAACTTTTTTCCCTCGTTGATATTGTCAATTACCGCAAATTTTTCGGGCAAATCCGTTGCCGTTTGGTCAGTTGATTTTCTTATTAAAACGACTTTTTCTTTATAAATTTTAACTTCGAGAGCCGCGCCTGAAAAACGACAATCTTTCGGTATAATTTTCTGTTTAACGGACACATCCGTTCCTTTTATCGAAATAAGTTTTGCTTTTTTTATTTCCTTGCCGCCGTCGTTTTTCTGAATGTAAAATTTTGTAACAAACATGGTTTGCCAATTAATGTCGGAATACACAAATTCTTCGGCGTCAATGTTGGTTTTAACGCCGTCGCAAGTTGAAAATTCGTATTTTTCCAAATAGTTGCACGATTTTACGCCCGTTACTTCAAACGGCGAATCCTTTAACGCTTCAACTATTCCTAAATATTTGAGTTTCAGCGAAATATTACTATCGGCAGAATGAAAAGGCGTTGTAATTTTTGAGTCATGAACCCAAAAATCTTTCGGTGCTTTTCCGATTTTTACAATGTCGGAAAAAGTTATTTTGCTTACGGCTGTAATTTGCGGCGGACTAACGGCGTAAAGTGTTTTCTTAGCCCGCGTTGTTGCTGTGTAACACCATCTTAACGTGTCGTCGAAAAGTCCGCACCGTCCCGAATAATCCACAAAAACGCAGTCCCATTCGCCGCCTTGCGACTTATGGCAAGTTACCGCATATCCGAATTTTACCCGCAATGCGTTGAAAAACAGATTTTTGCTTAATTAATCTCCTGATTATCAGATTCTAAGACAAATTTCAGACGTTCTTTTTTGTCAAAAAAACAACGCCACCGCACAAGAGGCTCAGGGCTTTAACTCCGCTTCTATAACAAACAAATCAACGTCGGAAGTCGTTAGCAGTCAGATAGAGCGAATGAAGACGTGAGGATTAAAAAAAATGATTTAAAAAAAATAATTTGTGGTACGCTGTTTGCTTTTTTCATAATGGGAACACAGTAAAACAAACTCTATGGTTTAGAAAGAATACTTAAAATTATGAAAATAAAATTTGTCGTAATCGGAAAAACCGTAGAGGAATATTTAATTCATGCGTGCGGCATTTACGAAAAAAGGATAAAAAAATACATTCCTTTTGAAATTGTCGTTTTGAAAGATTTAAAAAATTTGTCCTCCGTCATAAAAAATTCTTACTTAATTCTTTTGGACGAAAACGGAAAAGAATTTTCTTCAAAAGAATTTTCAGAATTTTTAGAAAAAAAGATGGTTAATTTGTCAAAAGATATTACCTTTGCAATCGGAGGACCGTTCGGTTTTGACGAACAAACTCTTGCGGCGGCGGATTATAAAATTTCGCTTTCAAAAATGACTTTTTCGCACCAAATGGTAAGACTGATATTTTTGGAACAGTTGTACCGCGCCTTTACCATTATAAAAGGTGAGCCGTATCATCACGAATAGGAAAAATATTTTTAGGAAAAACTACTCAAGGAAAAAACTATTTTAAAGCAACTTAACGATTTTAAGAAACCTTTAAAATAAGGGAAAACAAGTGAAAGAAAAATTAAGGAAATTTCAGTTTCTGATTTATTCCGTTATTCTGTTTTTGTTCGGTACGTTGGCAGAAAGTTATTTCAGCGGCGTTAAAACGGACGGTTTATCGGCAGATAAAACAGAAACCGTATTGCACAAAAAAGAGGAAAAACTCGACAGTGCAATCAACTTTGTTAAAAAACAAATAGAAAGCGGGGAAAACCTCGTTAAAGATAAGGCTTTGTACGTTCCGATAAACGAAACTCAAAGTCTTAAAGATGAAGGTTTGACCGTCTTTGTATACGAGGACGATACATTGCGTTTTTGGACCGACAACGTTGCCGGTGCAGACAAATTGTATTCCCGTTCCTTGCTGAACAACCGTATTGCAAACCTCAACAACGCTTGGTACGAAATCCGTACTCTCGAAAGCGGAAAATTCAGGTTTGTCGGTTTGATATTCTTAAAAAACAAGTACAATCTCAACAACAAATATCTTAAAAACGATTTTCCGCCTGAGTTTGAATTACCGCCTTCAACACAAGTGTCGATGATTCCGCTCAGTTACGGCGTTGATATCAAAGACAAAGAAGGTAAGTATATTTTCTCTCTTGTTCCGACAAATAGTTACGATACGGATTCGTCAGATACGGCTCCGGCGGGCATTTTGTTCTTTTTGTCTTTGTCCGCATTGCTGATTTTCGTTTACAACGTAATTGATTCTTTAACTCTTTCGGAAGGCAATTCGTTGAAAGCGGCAGCAATAATTTCGGCAGTTTTTGCAGTAAGAATTTTGCTTTTGATTTTCAAAATCCCTACTAACGTTTATTCATTGGATTTTTTCGACCCCGTTTATTTTTCAGGACCGGGATTCTTTAAAACTGCGGGCGATTTTATTATCAACGTTGCCGTTTTGTTTGCCTTGTTGGTTTATGTTTTTAAATTGACCGACTATCTCAAAACCAAAGAAAAAATTCTGAAATTAGAAAAAGAAAATTCCTTTTGCTTTTTTGCGGTGCAACGGCAGTATATTTTTTAGGATTCGGATATTTAATTTACGTTGCCGGAATTTTTGTTTGGCAAAGCAAAATCTCGTTTCAACTAACTAACATAATTTCGCTCGACATTTTTAGTTTTTCGGGCATTTTGATTATGATAATTTTAGTCGGAAGCGTGGTTTATTGCGCCGTTAAAATGACGGAATATTTCAATTTTTCGTTTATAAAAAACTTTAAAAAGACGGCTTTTATTTCGTCCGGTGCAATACTTGTATTGTTTTTAATCCTTTGGTTTTCAGTGAATTTTATTGTAGGTTCTGCATTTTTATATTTGGCTTTAACCTTAGGAACGGCTTTGCTTATGCATTATCAAAACGCAGAAAAAAGCGTTTACCGATATATTTTTGCAGTTTTTCTTTCCGCCGGATTTTCGTGCATTCTTATCAGCGGGGCAACAAAAGAAAAAATGCTTGAAGAAGGACACAAACTCGTTGCCGTACCCGCCGACGAACACGACCAAATTGCAGAACTTTTGCTCGAACAAATCTCCGAAAAACTGCCCAAAGACGGTATCGTAACTGACTTTTTGCGCAAAAGCGACCGTCAGTCGGGTCTTGTTCAATTGCGTGATTATTTCCAAAGACAATATTTCAACGGTTATTGGACAAAATACAATATGAGCCTTTCCGTTTTGGAATTAAACAACGGCGAACAATTTTCCCAAATCAACAACGACTTTGTTAAAACCGTTCAATCGGCACACGAAGTAGGCTCTACGGGCTTTTATTTTGCTGACAAACCCGACGGAACAATAAGTTATCTTTCTCCGTTAAAATATACAGTTGAAGGCAAAAATTCAGTTGTTTGTCTTTCGTTGGATTTGAAACCCGTACCTCAGGAACTCGGTTATCCGGAACTTTTGGTGGACAAAAACGTTAAACCGTCCCAAATCAGTAGTTACGATTACGCGAAATATCGCAACGGCAGAAAAATTTATCAAAACGGAAATTTCCCTTACGATTTTCCGACGGCGTATTTTTGGAAGCCTTTGTCAATAAACAAGATACTGTTACAACTCTTAAAACCTCAGATTATATTCATACTATTTATCGAAACGACAATAACACGTTTGTCCTTTCGTTTAAAAATTTTTCATGGATAGATGCGGTGGTTTTGTTTTCTTATTTGTTTATAATTTACGTTTTCGTGATGTTGATAGTAATCGTAGGTCGCTTGATAATTACTCACAACACCGATTACAGATACCAAATAAAAACAAGATTGATTTTTTCTGTGACGTTTATTTTAATGCTTTCGTTTGTAATTATCTGTATTGCAACGGTTTATATGAACATTCACAGATTTCGCGAAAACAATGTCCAAAACATTGACGAAAAAGTAAAAAGTGTTTATATGGAACTTCAATATTCTTGTTCGGACACTTCTGCATTTAAAACGGATTGGAATCCCAACGAAAATTCTGCAATGGATGAATATTTGATAAAACTTTCCCACATATTTTTCATTGACGTTAATCTTTACGGCAGAGACGGATTTTTGATTGCAAGTTCCCGTCCCGAAATTTTTAAACAAGGATTAATCGGAACTCGTATGGATACAAAGGCTTTGCAACAATTTGTGGTTGAAAGCAAATCGAATTACATTCAACAGGAAAACATCGGGAAAATGAGTTATGCCTCGGCGTACATTCCGTTTTACAACTCGAAAGACGAACTTTCGGCATACATTAATCTGCCTTATTTTACCAAACCGGAAATTTTGCAGAAAGAACTCGGAACGCTGATAGTATCAATTATAAATTTGTACGTTGTTTTGATGATGATTAGTATCGTGATAGCCGTAATAATTTCCGAAAGAATCGTTTATCCGATAAAACTGATTCAAAACAAGTTAGAAAAAATAGAACTCGGCAAAAAACACGAAAAAATTGAGTATGGGCGCAAAGACGAACTCGGACAACTTGTTGTTGAATACAACAATATGGCTCAAAAACTCGAAGAAAGTGCTAAACTTCTTGCCCAGGCGAAAGGGAAAGTGCTTGGCGCGAAATGGCAAAACAAATTGCCCATGAAATTAAAAATCCGTTAACGCCTATGAAACTTTCCATTCAGTTTCTTATGCGCAGCAAGGAAAACAACGATGCCGATTTTGACCGAAAACTCGAAAAAGTATCAGGGACGTTAATTCAGCAGATTGATACTTTATCGTCTATTGCAACGGGTTTCAGCAATTTTGCCAAAATGCCTAAGCCCAATGAACATCCGTTCAACGTTGTTGAAACATTGAGCAATGTAATTCAACTTTTCAACAATCTTGACAACATCGACATTACTTCCGACCTCGGTGATAAAGACGAAATTATTATCACTGCCGACAAGGAACAAATTTCGCGGGTGTTTATCAATTTGATTAAAAACGCAACTCAGGCCATTCCAGAGGGTGTCAGAGGGAAAATACACGTAAGTCTTACTTGCGGCGAAAAACTCGTTATAAAAATATCCGACAATGGTTGCGGAATTTCCGACGAAATCAAAGGCAAACTTTTTACACCGAGTTTCACCACTAAATCAAGTGGTTCGGGCTTAGGATTGGCAATGGTTAAAAACATAATTATCAATGCCAAAGGCGATATTACTTTTGAATCCGAAGTAGGAAAAGGAACAACGTTTATCGTTACGCTGCCTGCGAAATAATTTTTTATTGTCGGGGGGAAATGCCCCCCCGATTAAATAAATTTACACGTTAAATCTAAAATGCATAATATCTCCGTCTTGAACGACATAATCTTTTCCTTCGATGTGAATTTTGCCTGCATCTCTACATGCGGTCTCAGAGCCTAACTTAATGTAATCTTCCATTTTGATAACCTCGGCTTTGATAAAACCCTTTTCAAAATCGGAGTGAATTACCCCTGCAGCCTGAGGAGCAAGTGCGCCTTTATGAAAAGTCCATGCACGCGATTCTTTAGGACCCGAGGTGAAAAAAGTTTCCAAATCAAGAAGTTTGTAAGCCGCACGAATAAGTTTTACAACGCCCGATTCGTTAAGCCTAAATCGTCAAGAAACATTTTTCTGTCATCGTAACTTTCCATTTCGGCGATTTCTTCTTCGGTTTTTGCCGCTATAACAAGGATTTCTGCGTTCTCGTCTTTTACGGCTTTGCGGACTTCGTCTACATACTTGTTACCATTGATAACGGATTTTTCGTCCACGTTGCAAACGTAAAGAACCGGTTTTGAAGTCAAAAGAAATAATTGTTTGGCGGCTTGTTGTTCGTTTTCGTCAAGTTCAACCGTCCGTGCCGACTTGCCCGAAGAAAGTGCCGTTTTAAATTTGTCCATAACGGTCAAAAGCATTGCCGCATCTTTGTCTTTTGCGGTTTTGGCAATTTTTTCGGTTTTGGCATAACGCTGTTCTATCGTTTCTAAATCCTTGATTTGCAACTCCGTATCTATAATTTCCTTGTCGCGGACGGGATTTACCGAGCCGTCTACATGAGTTACATTTTCGTCGTCAAAACACCTTAAAACGTGAATTATAGCATCTGTTTCTCTGATATTCGCTAAAAATTTGTTGCCTAAACCCTCGCCTTTGCTTGCGCCTTTTACCAAACCCGCAATATCCACAATTTCTACCGTTGCCGGAACAACTTGGGCAGGCTTGTCGATTTTTTCCAATTCTATAAGTCTGTCGTCAGGAACGGTAACAACTCCTACGTTAGGTTCTATGGTGCAAAACGGAAAGTTAGCCGCCTGAGCCTTAGCACTTGACAGACAATTAAATAATGTTGATTTGCCTACATTAGGCAATCCTACTATACCGCATTGAAGTCCCATTCTTTTTATTTTTTTGTGTTTTCTACTACTGATTTATTTAACTTATAACCCATTGCAAAATAAGCAATTAACGCCAAAAGTATCAAAACTGACGATATTGCGGCAATTATAGAGCCTATTTTAACGGATTTAGGTGCAAAACGAAATTCCACAATATGTTCGCCCTGAGGAATTTTTACCGCTCTGAGAATATAATCGGCACAAACGTGAGGTGTTTCTTTGCCGTCAATTAAGCCGTCCAACCCTTCGGATAATAAATTTCAGAAAAAACGGCAACTCTTTCCAACGCCGCTGAAACATTGTATTTCAAATAGTTAGGCTTGTATTCAGCGAGAGAAATAACGCTTTTGTCATCGGTATAAATCTGTTCTTTCGGCAGATTATTAACAAAATCAGGAAAAAGATTTTTATTAATAACGGCGGTTTGTTTCAAGTCGTTCCGTTTTAACGCGCCGATTTCTTTGTCGGCGTTTTCTACAACGTCAAATTTACTTACAAACCACGCATGACCGTAAGCATTGAGATTGATTACAGGCATTTGAGCGGGATTTAAAATGATAAATTTGGTGTTAAGCATATTCAAAGCGGGAGAATTTTTGATGTACGCATCAAATTTTTCTGCATCCTGACCTGCTAAATATCTTGCATAATTAACAGCCGGAGCAAGCAAAGTGTCAATAAATTCTTGATAACGTCGCATTTTTGCTCCATGATAACCACCTATTGATTTATGAAAATAAGATGTTGTAGCATCGTTGAAAACGTTAGCACCGAGATTCAAAACCCTGAAATCGGGGTCGGAATCTTTCATTATAAATTGGTCGGCGTTAGAAGGATTAAAAATATTAGCCGAGGTAACATTTTGGCTGTAACCGTCAGGACCTAAATATCTGTAATCCACTACAAATAAGTCTATTGCAGCTAAAACTCCGACAGCTATCAATGCTTTTTTCTTTCCCGTAGAGACAACAAAAAGCATTATCAAAGCCGAAATTGCAATAAAGGCAAACGACCTCAAAGCATCGGCACTTAAAACCGCCTTTCTCGCATTTGAAAGTTCCGTTGCAAATTGATTGTAAGCGGCTGCTTGTTCGGGGTGTTCGGCTTTGATTCTAAGAAAACTATCTTGTTCCTGTCCCGAAATAAAATCTCCGCCTAACGAAGGTATCAACCATAAAATCAAACAAATACCTGCCGTTAAAGCTAAACTTACGTAAAAATATTTTTTCTTTGTTTTAATGATTTCAGGGTTATCGTTAATGGTTTTTAAAGCCATCATAGCCAAAAACGGTAACGCAACCTGTGCGATAACCAACGCCATTGAAACCGAACGGAATTTGTTGTACATCGGGAAATAATCGAACATCAAGTCGGTGAACCACCCCGCATTGTGTCCCCAAGACATCAAAAGAGAAATCAAAACCGAAACAAAAAGCCACCATTTAGCAGAATTTTCTACGATAAACATTCCCAAAACGAACAAAAATATCACAACCGCTCCCGCATAAACAGGTCCCGAGGTAAAAGGTTGGTCGCCCCAATAGCGTGAAGAATTTTTTACGGGTTCAAGCATTTCTCTATGCTTTACGGCTTGTACGGCGTTTTTGTCATCGCCGATAGCCTGAGAAACACCGCCTTTAAAGTCAGGAATCAAAAGTGTCATACTCTCACCCACACCGTAACTCCAAGCCAAAGCATAATCTTTGTCAAGACCTGAGGATTGCTGTTTTGAAGAGAGTTCGCTTTGACTGCGGGTGGAAAATTTGCTGTACTCCCAAGTTGTCCAAAGGTTTGTTATATTCGGCAAAACGGCAAAAATAATGGCAATCAAAGCCGTTAAAGACGATTTTCCGAAATTTTTAAGCCAATCTTGTTCATTCTTTTCTTTTGCCTCTTTAATAAACTTGTAAACGACAAAAAGTGCGCACATAACTGCCAAATAATAAAGTATTTGGGTATGGTTGCAAGAAATTTCTATTCCGAGGGCGAAAGCCAACAAAAAACCTCCGCCTAAGTATTTTTTGTTGTAACAAAGAATTGTTCCGGCTAAAACGGGAGCCATATAAGCAATTGCGTAACATTTAGTTATATGTCCAGCAGCGATAATTATTATGTTGTAACTCGACAGAGCAAAAACCACTGCTCCGATAACCGAAATCGTATTTGAAAATTTCAGGCTTTTCATCAAAACATAAAAACCCAAAAGATAAATAAACAAAATCGCCATTGTGGAATACGGCAAAAACAATCTCAAAAACCTTTGGATAATCAAATGATATTAAAAGTTTCAGGCAATTTTATCTGATAAGCGGGCATTCCCGAAAACATTGAATTAGTCCAAGCGGAATATTCGCCGGTTTTTTCTTCTAATTGATTGATTTCGTGAGCCATTCCTTCGGCTTGAATGTTGTCGCCCTGAGTGATTGTTTTTCCCGAAAGTTCAGGATAAAAGTAAATTATACTTATAACAATAAATGCAATTACCGACAAAAGAACGGTGATGATTTCTTTTTCGTATTTGTTAAAAAAATTTTTCATTTTGATTAGTTTAACGGCGGCAAAGTTAATAAAAATAAGAGAGAGAAAAAACATTTTTTTTATTAATCCTTAGTTTTTTTGTTAAAACTTAATAACTTTGCAAAACAACAAATAATCGAAAAATGAAAAAATTTTTGAAATATTTTCTTGTATTTTCTGCTTTTTGTTCGTGCAACAACGGGACGGAAAACACTGATAATCTACAAATTACCTTTTCTTATCCTGCTCAGATGTGGGAAGAAACCCTGCCGTTGGGCAACGGTCGGCTCGGCGCAATGCCCGACGGGGGAATCACAAAAGAAACCATCGTCCTTAACGAAGAAACTATGTGGGCGGGCTGCGAATGGGACCCGTCAAACCCCGAAGCGAAAAAAATTCTGCCCGAAATCCGCAAAAAACTTATCAAGGGCGACAACAATGCTGCACAAGAGATTATGAATCAGCATTTTATATGCACGGGCGGCGGCAGCACTAATCCCCGTTACGGCGGTTATCAAACCCTCGGAAAATTTACTATCGATTTTCACGAAATGTTTTCCGACACAAGTTTTACGGATTACAACCGAGTGTTAAATTTAAACAATGCCGTTGCAAATACTTCATTTTCATTTAATTACAACGGTAAAAAGGCTAAATTCAGCCGCGAATATTTTGTTTCGATTCCGCAAAACGTAATCGTTATAAGGCTTAAAACCGAAAACGCACCGCTGAATTTTTCTTACGATTTTTCACGCGAAGAACGCGCCGAATTTCTTAAAACGATTCTGCCGCCGTTATGAAAGGCATTCTCGACAGCGGCGACCAAGACAAAGAAGGCGTTAAGTTTTTCGCAAAAGCAAAAACCGTTAAACAAACTGAAAATGAAGCAATTATACTGATTTCTGCCGCCACCGATTACAAAAAAATTATCGAAAACAAAACTCATAACGATTTCGCAACAATCCGCCGCGAAACAGAAACCGTTTTAAACCAAGCAAACTCAGATTACAACACGTTAAAACAAAACCACATTAAAGAATACAAAAAATATTTTTCCAGAGTGGACGTTTCAATCAGAAACGCTGAAAATCAAGAAGTTGATTCGGCGGCTTTGTATCTTCAATACGGACGTTATCTGTTGATTTGTTCGAGCGTTAATGCCGTTTTGCCGCCTAATTTACAAGGAATTTGGGCTGACGCAATTCACACCGCTTGGAACGGCGATTATCACCTGAATATCAACGTTCAAATGAATCATTGGCCAATGGAGCCGAGCAACCTTTCCGACTTGTCAGAACCAATTACAAAATACGTTGAAGGTCTTGTTAAATCGGGAGAAAAAACCGCCAAAACATTCTATGGCACAGGAGGTTGGGCAGGACACGTCTTGGCTAACGCGTGGCATTTTACATCTCCGAGCGAAGACCCGTCTTGGGGCGCAACTTTTACCGGCGGCGCATGGATTGCCCTTCAACTTTGGGAACATTATTTATTCACAAAAGACGAAAATTATTTAACCCGAATTTATCCCATTTTAAAAGGTGCGGCTGAATTTTTGCGCGCCAATCTTTTTGAAATGAACGGATTTTTGGTAACGGGTCCGAGTACCTCGCCCGAAAACGCCTTTATTAAAGACGGTAAAAAATGTACCGTTTGCGCCGGCCCAATTTATTCACAAAAGACGAAAATTATTTAACCCGAATTTATCCCATTTTAAAAGGTGCGGCTGAATTTTTGCGCGCCAATCTTTTTGAAATGAACGGATTTTTGGTAACGGGTCCGAGTACCTCGCCCGAAAACGCCTTTATTAAAGACGGTAAAAAATGTACCGTTTGCGCCGGCCCGACAATGGACACGCAAATTTGTTTGGAAATTTTTAAAGCGGTTTGTCAGGCGGCGGACGTTTTAAAAACGGATTCGGATTACAAAACATGTTAGAAAACACTTCAAAAAGGTTGCCGCCGATGAAAATTTCGCCTAACGGTTATCTTCAAGAATGGTTGGAAGATTACGAAGAAACCGAACCTCACCACCGACACGTCAGCCATCTTTTCGGACTTTACCCCGGAACAACAATCAACACGGACGAACTTTTTGCGGCTGCCCGTAAAACTCTCGAACGTCGCGGCGACGAAGGAACAGGTTGGTCAAGGGCTTGGAAAATTAATTTTTGGGCGCGTTTAGGCGACGGAAATCACGCTTACAAATTATTTAAAAATCTTCTAACTCCCGTTAAAACAACACGTTGTGCTCCCGACAAATGGGGAAACACGGTTGCGTATTCGGGTTCGGGCGCGGGAACACTCGCAAATATGTTTTGTTCTCACCCGCCGTTTCAGATTGACGGCAATTTCGGCGGAAGCGCAGGTTTAACGGAAATGCTCCTGCAAAGCCACGAAGTTAAAGAAGACGGCACGAGAATAATAAAAATTTTGCCCGCAATTCCCGATTGTTGGAAAAACGGACATTTTAAAGGCTTAAAAGCACGCGGCGGAATAACCGTTGATTGTCAGTGGAAAGACGGAAAAATCGTTTCACTGAATTTGGACAATCCGCTGAACGAAAAAATAGAAGTGGTTAAAAAATAATTTGCTATTCATCAACGAAAGTTTTGTAAATATTTAACGGCAAGGTTTCGTTGTTGCTGTTTACCGTTTGAATTATTTTGTCGGCAAAAGACGGTTTTATTGTTTTAACAAAAGCAATTTTCGGAAAAAAACGCCGCATTTTTTTCAGACGTTCGGACATATCGTAGTCGCCGTAAAAAATTACGTATTGCGGCAATTCCGTCTTGGGCGTTAAAGAAAAAAAGTTTTCGCTGAAAAGTTTCCGTTCATATTCGTTGCGTTTGATAAGAGAATAATGAATCGAAGGGTCAGGAGTTTCGTCCGAATAATTTAAAATGTAAATTTTCGGTTGAAACCCTAAATAAAAAACAGGCAATTTTTTGCTGTCTCATTCCCCGAATCTTCAGCAAGAATTGACGTAATGTCGCTTTTGTAATGCGACAAATAAACCATAGCCTCCGTTTGCGGCTTTGCCGTGTAAGCAAAAACCGTAACAAAAACTGCCGGAGTATTAGTTATAAAAAACCAAATAACCAACCGCTTTTTCAACACGGGACTTGCCGACCAAAATCTCGAATTTTCGCTTAATCTATACCAGCCTGACATACTTACAGTTACAAAAAGCGGTATAATCGGCAAAATAAAATATTCTGCTTTTTTAGGCAACAGATAAGAAACTGCAACATAAAACGTTATAGGCAAAAATAATATAAAAGTTCTTCTCCACGATTTGGCAAACCCTATCAATGCAAGCACTCCCAACGGAAAAGGCAAAATAAAAATAAACAACGAAAGGTACATATAAATGCTTTTAAAACCGTGAGTTACGATTTTGCCTTTTAAAATTCCCATAACGTATTGAGTGGGAACCGAAAACGGCGAATTTATTATTACCGCCTCCAACGCTCCGTCAAAAACCGAAAACGACAGCCCCGCCCCCGTAAGCAACAACAGCGACCGTCTTTTTCCCGAAACCAATCCCACGGCAACAATAAATCCGAAAACAAAAATTGCAGAATTGTAACAAAACGCCGCTGCCGCTCCTAACAACAATCCCGCAAAAAGGTCGTCGCCATATTTGTAAAGCCGTTTGCTGTATCTCGAAAACCTATAAACTCCCGCCATTATAAAAACGGCGGAAATGTTTTCAGGCAAAGGTTTAACATTTATAAAAGGCATTATCCAAAGCATCGAAATTATTATGCCCGCTGACAACGCTGCTTTTTTGCCGCCCAAACGATACGAAATTCTATAACCATAATAAACACTTAACATCGAAACGGCTGCATGAAAGAGCCTTAACAACAACATTTTGGTTCTTGCGTCAAAAATTCCCGCAAATTCCGAAATGTAAAACATAGACGTCGTAAAAACCAAATACGAAAAACTATATCCGTGTACTGCAAAACTCCGTCGGCGGCTTTTTCAAAGGTTGAATAACCCGAAACTATGTTTTGAGCCGTTTCTATGTAAGCATAATGTTCAAATCCAAAAACTATTCCCCGCGAAAAAACCGCTGCAAGAAGTCTGAAAAAAAACGCCGACCACATACAAAAAAGCAGAGGTTTTTCGTCAAAACAATATCGTAAGAATTGTGTCGGAGTTTTCATCGTTCTTAAAACATTTGTAAATCACAAAGTCGTTTGTAAGTGCCGTTAAGAGCTAATAATTCTTCGTGTTTACCCCTTTCTATGATTTTGCCCTCGCTCAAAACGCAAATCAAATCTGCATCTTTTATCGTAGAAAGACGATGGGCAATTACTATCGAAGTGCGGTTTTTCATAAGAAAAGTCAAAGCCTCCTGAACGAGTTTTTCGCTTTCGGTATCAAGAGCGGAGGTTGCCTCGTCAAGTATCAAAATAGGAGGATTTTTCAAAATGGCTCTCGCAATGGAAATTCTTTGCCGTTGTCCGCCCGAAAGTTTTGAACCTCTATCGCCTATTTCGTAATCATAACCGTTTTCTTTCTCTTTTATAAATCCGGCTGCATTGGCAATTTCGGCAGCATTTTCTATCTCCTTCGGCAACGCTTCGTCAGAGCCGAAGGCAATATTATTTTTAACCGTATCGTTAAACAAAATAGGCTCTTGATTTACATTGCCCATCAAACGGCGCAGGTCGGAGAGTTTATAATCTTTTATATTAACTCCGTCAATAAGTATTTCGCCTTCTTCAACGTCCCAAAATCTCGGTAACAAATCCACCATAGTGGATTTTCCCGAGCCCGACTGCCCCACAAGTGCAACGGTTTTGCCTTTTTCTATTTTTAAGTTAATGTCTTTCAAAACATATTTGTCGGCATATTTAAACGATACGTTTTTAAATTCGATACAATCTTTAAATTCTGAAATCCTTTTCGGGTTTTCTTTTTCGGGTACTTTCATTTCTTCGTCCAAAACGGCATTAACCCTATCAAGAGATGCCATACCTTTTGAATGGTATTGAAAGTTCTCGCCAAATCTTTTGCCGGATTAAGAATTTGAGAAAAAACCGCCAAATATGCAATAAATTCCGACGAAGTAAAACCTTTGTTATCACCCGTTAAAATCAGATAACCGCCCACAATGAGAATAAACGTAAAAACGGCAATCCCCAAAAACTCACTAAGAGGAGAAGATAAAGTATTTTTTCTCATTACTTTGTTTTGAAGAGTGTAAACCTTTTGATTGGTTTTTTCAAAACGCTGTTTCATCATTTTTTCGGCAACAAAGGCTTTTATAACCCTCAGCCCGCCTAAGGTTTCTTCCATAACGGTAAGCATTTCCGCACTTGCCGCCTGACCCTGCGAAGACGAAGATTTAAGACTTTTACCGATTCTGCCTATCAAAATTGCTATCAAAGGCAAAACCACAAAAACCACCGTTGTCATTTCCCAAGAAGTATATATCATATAACTTAGGTAGACAATGATTTGAATGGGGTCTTTAAACAACATATCCAACGAACCCGAAATACTCGCTCTGATTTCTTGAACGTCAGAGGTAAAACGGCTTAAAATATCACCTTTTTTTGCCTGTGAAAAATATCTTAACGGCAAATCCAAAATTTTGTAATAGATTTTCCGCTGAAACATCATAACCGTTCCGTTGCTTATCGGAGCCATAAAAAAACTGCCTAAGTATCCGAACAAGTTTCTGAAAAACGCTCCTATCAACACGGCTGCACCTATAAAAAGCAAACCTTGAAATTTTCCGCCCGAAAGAGTGATTTTATAAACTTCGTATTTGAAATGAGCCATAAAACTTGCATAACTGATTTGCCAACTTCCAGGGTCGGATACGATTTCTTCGCCCGAAGAAAAAAGCATGTCCAAAAAAGGAATGAACATAGTAAAACTGAAAAGCGAAAACAAAGTTCCCAATGCATTGAGAAAAATGTTAAGAAACGCATATTTCTTAAAAGGCGATAAATATTTAATTATCGTAGAAAAACTATTCATATTTTTTTGTTATTAATTACGGAGTATTTGTCTTTAAGAAGGTCGCCGAATTTGTATTTTAAAAGTTTGTATGTAAACTCTGCCGTCCGTTCTAAACCCAAAAGAGAAACGTCGATACAAAAATCGTAACTTTTGGCATCACCCCATACTTTACCGGTAAAATAGTTGTAATATTTGGCACGCATAGAATCTTCTTTTTCAATGAGTTTTTTTGCCTGAATACTGTCTTGAATGTTGCAACGCTCTAATATTCTGGTTATTCTGTCCTCAATGGGGGCATGGTAAAAAATACTTATACAATAGGGATAATCCCTTAAAACGTAATCGGAACATCTGCCCATTATAACGCAATTGTCCTCGGCAGCGGCTTTGCGGATAGCCTGCGACTGAATTTTAAAAATGTTAGCCCCGCTTATAACCGACTCTGAGCCAGAAAGAAAATGTTGAACATCGTCAAAAAAAGGACTTTGAACGGGTTTTTCGTCTTTTTCTTTAATCAGACTTTCGTCAATACCGCTTTCAAGGGCGGCTTTGGTAATTATTTCGGAGTCGTAAAACTTCATCGAAAATCTTTTTGCCAAAGCAAGTCCTAAAATTCTGCCCCCGCTGCCGAATTGTCTGCCAATGCTTACCGTAATTTTTGGAGTCATATTTTTTTTTACTCGTTTTTTAAACTTGTTTGCCACGGCTCTTTCATTTAAAAATTTCATCACCGAATAAAACTAATAAAACGGATTGTTTTATAGAAAGTTACATTTAACAAATGCCGCAAGCGGCAGCGAACTTTACGAATAAAAAAACATTGCAAACTATTCGTTAAATTCGTCAAATTAAAAATTAACTTGTTGATTTTAATTTATTTGTTAAATAAAAATTTTCGTCTTATTCGTTTAATTCGGTGTTAAATGAAATTGCCGTGCTTGTTTGCAACAAAATTATAAATTTTTTTGTAAAACTTTCAGAGACTGAGATTTTTTTTTCAAAATTATTTTTACGCCGCATAGGTTTACGGCAACTTTAAACGTTGTTTTTTTTC